>CM056738.1:298056-441027 GCA_029844215.1 Przewalskia tangutica | reverse complement strand
GTATTCTTAAGTACCTCAGACGTCTTCAAAGATTGCCAGTCTATGGTGGAAATAATGAGTGGTTGCGATGGGTATACCGATGCTAGTTTCGAACGGATGTTGATGATTTCAAATCTCACCGTTACACGTTCATTTCAGCGGAGAGCGATGGTGGAAGAGTTTCAAATAAGCTACGATCATCGACTCAACCATCGGCGAAGTACATTCTTTGGATCGGAAAGGCGCTAAGGCTGTCGCGATTTCTGAGTTCATGAAGGAACTAGGGGTTGTTTCGAGTGCTAGTTGTCCGATAACTATTTATTATGACAATATTGGTGCGATTGCACAGACAAAGGAACCAAGATCAACTAACAGAAACAAGCATGTACCGAGAGAGTACCACGTTCTCAGAGATGGTAGTGAAGGCGTCGGATATATTATATTCCCACAGACAATAATCTAGCAGACCCGTTTACTAAACCATAAAGCTTGGTGAAGCATAATGGTCATTTTGAGAACATGAGTATTAGATGTCACGACCCGAACCCGGGCCCGTGACTGGTGCCTTACCCCGGGCACCCTAGTGATACAACATCAGAGAAAATCAGCGGAACATAAAAACAAGACATGAAGCAAGAGATATAATATATAAGCAAAGCAACCAAAATAGTTGCCTTACGTATATAAATACATAAAGCCCGAACAATTTAATCCTTTTACAACCACGCCACAGATTCTGCACTTCTAAGATTTACAACAACCGTGACGGACAGGCCCGCCATACCACAGATATGCAAGAACCTACAACTCGAGAACACATAGAAGAATAAGCCTCGGAGAAAGCGGAGCTTCCCAATCTGAATCGTGATCCCATGGCGAGATCAACTACCGGTACTCCTACCGCGGCGTAACGCGGCCAAGGAGGTCGATGCAGTACAGTATGTGGCGAAAATATCTGCGATTAAATCATAACGATCATAAAGCGAGACACGTATGATAACCAAAATACAAGACGCAACATGCGATGAAGTCGAGGACTCGCGCCAAAGTCATCACTCGATATATAACTATGGGTCTCACACCCACCACATCAATCATGTTCGCATCATGGCGCGTGCCGAGTCAGACGTGCGAGCGTATCGTGATGCAACAATAATAACAATGCCGTACGCCACATGCGTCGGTGCGAGCGTATGTCCATGTAACATCAGCAGCAATATATTTGGGTGGTCAACCTCGCGCACGCCACATGCCGGAGTGCGACGGTGCATCGTCCATGTAACAATAATAACCATATATCGGTAATCAACCCCGCCGCACGGGCCACATGCCCTAGTGCAGACGGCATATGTCCATGTAACCCTAATAATGGAAGCATACGTGGAATTTCCCGTCGCACGCGGTATGTCCAGTAAGTTCTCAGCAAGTCAACCGCCCTCCATCGAGAGGCGGTAGTATAGAAACACAATTTTTGCACAACAAAGGCTATCGCAACAAGATAGGCGAAGTTACACAACAACCAAAGATAGAAGTACAACAACAAGCATAAATGAGTTATACACAACTCAAGGTACTTCCATTTTATATTAAAGTCAGGGTTTTAACCTAAAGTACTACGACGTTAAATTCCTTTTAAAGAGATCAGTTCCTTTTATAAAGGTCACCGATACCGTAGTATAAAAATAGAGTGACTCACGTTTTTAGGTAAACCAAAACACTTTCCTTTTCAACAACATTCTTTCCCTAAAGTTCGGTTTGCCTAATTTCAATTACTCAGGTCTCTTTATTTTAGAAAAGTTTCATAGTTCATAGTCTTAATCATTTAAGAATATAATTCTCTTTAAACAATCTGAGAAACATATGCCTTATATGAGCGTAGGTTATTCTTGTTCATAATCAATCTTATTAAGCAGCCATGATCTAGGAAATGTAATATCATTTTGTCTCATCTTAGCTTCTATGCAGATGGAGGTTTCTACTGGTTTTAATAATACTTTATTATTCAATACATTTTCCTTTATTAACGCTGCAGTGGTTTGTCGATACTCATTCTGATTTCCGAAATCAGTAAAACGTTATTCCTTTTTGAAAACCAAGTACTCATTACTCACGAATGAGGTTTCACACAAACCTCCATAATAAGTCAAGTCTCTTATCTTTTAAGATTAAGTCTCTTAACTTCTAAAAATCAGTAAACCATTCTCTTTATCTCTCTTAAGACGTTATACCTAACTTCCCATAAAGCTAGTATAACTCTTATGTTTTCAAAACCAAGTATTACTCTTCTTTCAGAAAGGTTTCTTAATTCTTTTGAAATACTTCAAGATTCTTATTATTCAGGCTTAAGTCAAAAGACATCGCCGTACAACTACGTTCTGTTAACACACGTACGTCTACCGTACTATATATATATTCTTGTAAAATACTTCCAGATCCTTTATTATTCAGGCTTAAGTCAAAAGACATTGCCACACGTACGTCTACCGTACTATATATATATTCTTGTAAAATACTTCCAGATTCTTTATTATTCAGGCTTAAGTCAAAAGACATTGCCACACGTACGTCTACCGTACTATATATATATTCTTGTAAAACGTCATGCTCAAGAGTATAGGAAGAATCACATACCTCGCGACGATTATCGACTATAAGCAAAACGCCCACGCTTATAACCGGCTAGCCTTGTCCACCTTCCAAGTAGTTCATGCTACTCAGAACATTCAATCAATAAGGTTGTCGACCATCAGAATACAAATTCTATGTAAATACGATTGAATCTTACTTATATTCTTGATGTGATTTGATTCAAGTCTTTCTTAATATCCTTCTATTACGATTCAATTCTCTTATGAATCTTATATTCATTTCTATACAACTACTGATGTAATTCCCAATTACACTAGAAGAATGAGTATTTACCTCGATGAGCCCAAAATTATCCTGGTTAAAGTCGATCACGAGCAACGTTAAGCTCCTACTCCGAGTGCTCGATCCGCTCCAACAACCCTTAGAAGTTCTACGTGACTTCTACTTAACACTTCAACCGACTATGAAGGTTTTCCTTAGGGTTTCGTTTAGTGGCTAAAGGAAAGTATAATAGTATTTCCGGCTCTACGTATAGAGGTAACTTTGGAAAGTACTACAAAGTATTTGGGCATTATAACAATACTAGGAGAGTATTTCTATACCACAAAGGGTATTATACGAAACAACTAGGCAGTGGGGTAGGCTCGTGAGGCCTCTCAAGGGGAGGGTGGTGGCGGACTTAACTACCAGGGGAGGGAGTATTTGAGACTTGGAAATGATTTTAGGATGAAGAAGTTCATCAACTTAGAGGGGTATTTATAGGTCAAGAAATGGCCAACCAATGGCCAAGATTCATCCAAGTGTAAGGCAAGTGTAGGGCTAGGATTAAGCCAAGTCCACCTTATCCATCTACCACACCAACTTGCACAAAATATCCTACCTAACCCATGCCACCTATTTTCGTCCATTACCGCCCACTTCCTTCCAATGTGAGGGTGACACATGTCACCCTCCCGTTGGTCCAAAATGTTTCGTCTCTCGGAAAAATCCGCAAAAATTATAAACGACATAGCCGGAATTTTCCCTTCGCAAGTCTTGTAAAACGTTTCGTCGAAAAACGATTCTTTTCGGCACTTGTGTACAAATTCGCCACTTTGCCTACTTTAAGGCTCAAACTTCTCTACGTACGTCCTTACGTACATACTCTGGAAATACGGGGTATAACATTAGATATGTTGGTGATTGACTCTAGGCCAAGTGGGAGTTTGAAAGTATATGTATGTCATAGAGACAATCTGTATTAGGACAAAATGTACTTTATACACATTCATATTTATATATTAATAATGATTAATATTATGACATTTGCATTTGTTGTATTATTAATTGATTGTTTATAATATTCTATAAATGCATCCCTAGAGTTTACGTGTTTATTAATGATGTGAGAATTAATATTATAACGTAACTCTTAAATCGTCTCGACTAATGATTATCGAGATTGGGATATCGATGATATGCGATACGTCGACATGTGGTCTGCATCATATCCTTTGGGGATGTAGTATGTCTCACTTGCTACGAGTTATGGTAACTCGTGATGGACGCATGAATACTTGTTGAAGTATTGACATACCCTACTGATGCACTGTTTGTTATATGTCTAAAGTGTCATCAGTGTGTGAGAGATAGAAGTCCTTAGATTTGAGGTTGATACGCACCTTATTCACGGAGTAATGTACTTTGATCCTGTCCTAAGCTCAAATGCCTTATAGGTTGAGACGCGACTTGTTTTGGGTACGTTACGAAGTGAATTAAAGGTGGTAGTCGAACCAAGATTGGGATTCATTTATATTCGAGAGAACACTCAGATACTCATAAGATGTTAGGTTGACTAAGTCGTTGTCCAACGCAATGGACATGTCTGTGATATGATCCTATTGTCAACTAATATAGATGAGGTATAATAATCAAGCCATTTGGATAGACACTTGACAAATCCTAAGCTTGATTGACTGTGTCGTGAATGAAAGAATTTTATCTTCCCACATATAGGTTCAGTTCACATGTTTTGTGTATCTAAACTTTACATATTGAATTCGTCTTCCGGCGCAATCTAGGAGTTCCGTGAAGACCCTATGTTATTAGTGTAGATATGTAAAGGCCTGAAGGGTAACACTAATTAGAAGGGGATTATATATATATGTTCGGTTGATAACCGGGACATTAGAATTGGGAAAAAAAGCAGAAAATGAGACAGGACCGCGGTGCCTTGATTCAGGGTCGCGGTGCCAAAACACATGCCAGCACCGCGTCACCACTTATGCAGGGCCACGGTGCCGAGGCTGGTTCTGGCAGTCCGAATTTGACCCAGTCTGTTTTCTCTTGGGCCTGACCCATGGGAACCCTAAAACTTCTATTCTCCACTATAAATAGATGGCTTCCCCCTCCCCTTTCAACACACCAAAACTAAGAGAGTATTCTCTTCTAAAGCTCTGCTGGAATCCCTAGCATTCTAGACTTAGCAATTACATCAAAGTTTTCCAGAAACTTGCAAATCGAGGGACATTTGTGTGTGCACCCTCAGACTACACAAAGCTTCCAGATTTGAAGATTGCTATCTACAAAATGTAAGTCTTCGTTCGAAGTATTACATTATTGCTTTGTGTTAATTTTACATCATATATTCACACTATAGTTTGACCAAATGTCGGGTTTGAAACATAAATTTTCAAATTTCGCTGCGTGTACGAATCCGACAAAAACGACTACAATGGTATCTTCCTCTTTAATGAGCTTTATTCGGTGCTAGGGGTGGCAAAATGGGTAAAGAAAAATGATTATCCGCCCAATATTCAACCCATTTAAATGGGTCTAATATGAGTTGACTCATGTTATCCACTTAAAATGTGGTAATTTAATGGCTAAAACCCACAACTTTGGTAAAACAAGTTCTTTAAAATAAGGAAAAATGACTTTCCTAATAACATTAAGGAAAACAAGTCTCACAAGTGACATTTCACCATCCAAATCACCCCACCATCAACCAAACCACTGACTCCCCAATCTCCTTCAAAAAAGTTTTTAAGTCTTTAATATTTTTTGATTTTCTACACCATTCACCCCCCCCCCCCCCAACCCCCAAAAAAATAATTTTTCTTTAAAAAGAAGTTAATTTTTTATTTTGTATTTTACACCTCCCTCCTCCGTGACTTCACCATTCCATAAAAAAAAATTAAAAAGATTTTATTTTATTTCTACGCCATCCACCCACCCCCTCCCCTCTCCTCTACCCGAATTTTCTACTTCATATATTTTATTTTTTCTTTATAAAAACTTATAAAGAGTGAGAATTTTGCGTGTTAAATTGGTGTGGTTTGGGTGGGGGGAGGGGGAAGCGATGGGCGAGGTGTAATTTTTTTCTCATTTTTTATAAAAGTAAAATAGTATATATGAAATAGAAAATTTGGAAGGGAATGGGTGGGAGGAGGGGGGTTGAGTGGAGCGGTGGTATGGGTGGAGTGAGATTGGGGGTGAGTGGTGGTGTGGGACAGGGGTGAGTGAAAATGAAGTGCATTCGAGGGAGGTGGTTGGGTGGGGTGGAATTTGGTTGGGGTGGGTGGTGGAGAGTGGGTGCATGTGGTAGGGGTGGTGGGACTTGGGTGGTTATTTTCTGAAAAAATATTTTCTTGGAGGTCGTGTCATTGGAAAGTTTCGAAGTTCTATTCTTCCCACAAATGTTGAGGTGCAATTATGTATTAGAGATTGGATTTGTGGACAAAAATGTAAATTAATCTTCTCCATATTAGCTACATGAAATCAACATCTTTAAAGTAATTTTGGATAATATGAATAATATGGATGTCGGGTTAACCCATTTTTTATCCGTATTAAATGTATATGGGTCAGATAATTGATTCATTTTTATTTAACCCATTTTAGGCCCGTCCATATCCGACTCGACCCGTCCATTTGCCACCCCTACTCGACACTAGAGGTGTTGAATATCAAATGTGTGGATTGAGGAAAATTTGGGATGCGTTAAAATTGATTGAGTTAGTAAATGGGCAGATCACTAACCCGTCCTATTGTTACTTAGGCTGAGATGTGCTAGGTTAAGGTGAGTTAAATAAATATCTCAACCCGTAACTCTTATCAAGTTTTAATTATTTTGTTTATTTTATTATAATTTATTTAATATTTTTTCGTTATGATTATATATAACATATTGAATAGAAAAAATATTTCTATAATCATGTTTCTTGTAGGTCAATTAGAGTTGATGATTTAGCTCAAATCAATTTAACTTTTAGAGAGCTAAAATTGAGGAGTTAAAATAGGTTGTGTTAGCAAATGAAAAAGTTATTAATCCCCTTAAATTTAGGCGGATTGAATGAATCATGTTTTTATGGGCTCCTAAAAGACACAAATCTGAATTAATATCCAAGTTAAAGTAAATACCGAACACTAAATTGGAAACTAACAAGCAATAACAAAGCGTTAAATTGGATTCAGTTTTCGATCATACTCAACTTTTTTACCATATGAAAATACCCAATGAAACAGTTCAACTTAATTCTTGACTTGTTCAAACTTAACTGAATTGCTCAAATCATATTTTTATGAGTTAATTTTGCTTTGAAGCAATTCAAGTTAATTCCTAACTTGCCCAAATTTGCTTGAATCATATTTTTATTAGTTACTTTTACTTTTTTTATAAGACAGCAAATCCAAATTAAAAGAAAATGAATTATATTTTTCTGGGTTAATTTGCTATAATACAATTCAAGTTAATCCTTTACTTGCTCAAAATTTACTTGAATCATATTTTTATGAGTTACTCCTATAATTTTACCTTTCCTATGAGCCACAAATTCAAATTAAAGAGAATTCTAAATTTAATATTGGTCGAGAAACTAATAAATAAATAAAAATAAAAAAAAGTCCTAAATTGACTTCAGGATTTCTAATGGGTGTTTGAATTGACTTATTTTAAGTGTTTATTAGCTTTTAAGTATATATATATATATTTTAATTTTATGATGTTTGACAATGAAAAAAAGAAGCTAAAAACACTTACTTTTAAACATAAAAAAAATACAAAAATAAAATATCTTTTAAAAAAAATCTAAATACTTTTAAAAGTCGAACCAAAGGCTGAACTTTTAGACCGTATAAAAAATATACCCACTTAAAAGGGTCCAACTTAATTCCACGACCGTGACGTTACCAATGGAAGAAGTTGAGGGCAACATATTGTACGAAACTCTCACCCCTCTCTCCGCCACCACTAACCACCGACCTCCGCCGTACTCCGATGAACCCTACGTCGTATTCCGTAACGAAATTTCTCTATCTACTCTCCAGTGTCCTTCACCGGAAACCTCCGCGCCTGATTACTTCTCACTCGACCTCGACGGTGACGGAGCCGAAGTGAATAACAGCTATGCTTTTACGCCGGTGACAGGTGTTACTCCGGTGCAGGTTAAGGAAGCGGTTAAAGGACTTGAAGGCAATTGGTTTCGTGCTAATTGTAGGTTTAAGAGTCCAATGCTTCAACTTCACAAAGGTATATACGACTTTTGTTTTCGTATTCTAGCTCTTCTTGATGTCTAATCAAGCTTTAACTGAAAGATAATTTCTAAGAATCAATACGCTCGAACACACACAGATATATTTGTGTGTATATATATGCATGTATAATATCCTTCTTCTGAGAAGCAGTGTAACTAAATTTGCAAAATTTGCTGTAAACTTGCGGTGTGCATGTGTGGATTATGAATGTAAGTGGTTACCCGTAAATTGTTACAGTTGAATACGTGGTAAAGGACACGTGAGTAATAGTAAGTAAGATTATTAGAATGGTAATAGTTAAAGTAAATAGCGTGAGCCTGGGAGAAGTTGTGAGCTAGAACCTCCGGGAAAGTGTATTGTTGAGCCTTGGGAGTGTATTCACGAACAAAAGAATATAGAGAACAAAGTAAGTATGCTGTTTTGCTATCTAATTTTAGATGTCTTACTACTAGAGCTTTGGGGTGCATGATCCACACATCATGCCCATTAATGCTACAATAAAATGTAATAAAGGGTAATAAAGTCTAATAAAGGCTAAAAAAACCTGGAAGAATCTTGGGGTCTTCATGGCGGTCGTACATTGAATGACATTTGACCGTGAGTTGATATGCTTCTCTGGCCCTTTATAATTTCTGTCTCCAGAAGCGAGTTACAAATTACTTCTCGAGCCGTATGATTTCGGAGCCCTCACTTGCTGACTCGAGTCCGACCTGACTGTCACTATCGCCACGTGTCATCTTTTGATACGTTCACTTGGTGTCTACTGATTTTGCCCTACATAGATGAACATGATTATGCCCAGATGAACAGAAGACGTCCTCTTCATAAACACCGTAAAAATAAAGGCCCCATCTTATTAAGTCATTCAGTCAAATGGCTAAAGGCTGGATGCCTTGTTGCCCGGTCCTGAAGTTAACCGAATGCGTTAAATTCCTGAACTTTACCAGAACCAGATGTAGAAAATTCCTGGTCATTAACATCCCCGGCCTCCAAGGCTGCGAGGTTATAAAAAGTTTCGGGTGCAACTAAAAATCCGAAAATCAAAATTCTAAAATTGAAAGTTTTGGGTACAATTAAAAACACTAAGAGTCAAAACTCTAAAATTAGAAGTTTCGGGTACACTTAAAACCCAAGAGTCAGATTCAAAGACTAAACAATTTTGGGGAACTAAAAACCTAAGAGTTAAAACTGAAAGATTAAAAGTTCCGAGTGAACAATAAAAACCCGAGATCAAGCTTTCTGTGGTGGTGGTACCTTTTCAGCACCAACCGGTCCGGCCGTTGACGATAGAGAAACTGGTGGCTAAGTTGTCATCTGAATCCCTAAGTCCTGCACTCTTTTTTTTCTTGACACAATTTTTGTCCCAATTGAGTTTTTCCGGCAAGGTTTTTAATCAGGGTGATTACATGGCTTTCCGACAAGTAGGGGAAAATTTTCCACTTCCCGGTCACATCTCAGTGAGTAACCGGAAAGTGGGAGGACTATATGTATAGGGCAAGATCCGTAGATACCAAAGGGACGTATCAAAAGATGACACATGGAGATGGTGACAGGTCAGATTCGAGTCAGCAAGCGAGGGGGCTCCGAGAAAGCATATGACGCTCCGGAGAAGTAATTTGGTAACCGATACCGGAGATAGAAACTATAAAGGGCTCGAAGAAGCATGCCAACACCGGTCAAACATCATTCAATGTACCACCGTTACAGAATACCTCAAGATTCCTCCCGCCTTTATTATCCTTTATCACCTCTTAATTACCTTTTATTGCTGCATTAATATTGGTAATTAAGGGAGCATGATTTGTGGATCATGCACCCCATAACTTTAGTATAAATAGAGGTTCTCATTCTATTGTAAGGCGTCTGAAACTCAATAGAAAACAAGTACTCTTAAGCAATTTCTTCTTGTTTTTGAGAAAGCTTTGGCGCATAGCTTGCCTGGACACTTTACCTCACTACTTCGTCAAGGCTCAGGCTAGTACTTTCTTTCATTCTAATAATCTTACTTGCTATTGCTTATTATCTCATTATTTTGGTTATATTGATCCACATGTCCTTGACCACGTCTACAAATTCAAATGTACTGATTTTACGGGTAAACACAGTACATATTTTTGAGTTTGAAGCTCTGCAGCTAAGTTTGCTTAAACTTGTTGTGTGCGGTATTTGCAGAGATTTTTTATTTTTGTGAGTTTTATCACCTACACCGTGGAGCAAGCATCTCATAATGAAGTAATAGAATGTGTTTTCGCTGCCTTATAGTTGTGCTTTTATCTCTAATCAATAATTTCTAAGGAGGACTGTGTTTGTATATAATACAATGCATGTGCAATATTCTTCTTCTGATGAGCAGTGCAACTAAATTTACTATAATTTGGTGTGTGGATTATGTATGTGTGCCTGTACTGTGATCATACACTTATGTGTGTTTGTGGGTGTGCATATTTAAATATATATACTTGCATACAAACTACATACTTTTGAGCTAGAAGCTATGCAGCTATATTTGCTTGAACTTGCTGTGTGGATATTTGCAGAGATAATTGATTTTTGTGAGTTTTTATCACCTACACCGTAGGAGCAAGCATCTCGTAATGAAGCAATAGAATGTGTTTTCGATGTTATCAGATATATCTGGCCCAACTGCAAGGTCTGTGCTCACACCTGCCATTACCCTCCCATCCATATATGGCAGGTAATGAAGTATAGTCTCCTAGGAGCTAGGATCGAAGGTTTGCTGTGTGATCAATGATCCCACCTAGGCGCCTAGGAGCTAGGCGGCCACTCCCCGCCCTGGTCCCGCCTAGCATTTTTTAGAACATTGATCACACAGCAAACCTTCGATCCTAGCTGAGACCATAGATGCGCCGCAAACCTTCAATCAATTGTCAAAAATGACGAAACAAATTCATACCCTAGCTGCGCCGCAAACCTTCGTTCCTAGCTGCGCCGCAAGAGCCAGAAGACCGCCGTAACCCCATACCCAACGAGGTGAGGTACGCCCCTTTTGTACTTTATCTATTAATTGACCGCCTAAGACTGATTTTTAGGTTTTTTTTGCTGCTTGCTGATCGATCTATTTTACCCCTATTAAAACAAAAAAAAAAATCGGGACCAGCGCCTAGGGCAAAATCGGGTCGGGTGACCAGCGCCATAGGGCAAAATCCGGTCGGGTGACCAGCGCCTAGCGCCTAGGCGGCCGCCTAGGCTGATTTTTAGAACACTGTTTGTGATGTACAGAAGCAGATGTTTCACTTTGTTAAAGCTCCTTTTAATTTTTTTCCAGCCAGAGGTCTTTGGATCATTCAAGACCGGGCTTTATCTTTCAACTAGTGATGTTGATGTAAGCTTATTTTGAGAATAATAACTACTACCACTTAATACCTTATTTATCAAAAAAAAAAGGAAACAGAAGTGACAGCAAATACCCTCAATACTGAAGTAGTTGGGTTCGCAAACATGCAATAAAAAGCATCATGCTAACCTGGACATCCTGTATTTGATCACTTATTCTGTTATGTGGGACCTGTAAAGGCGGCTGTACCCAATTAACGAGCATGTCTAAAAAGAAAATGTAGTTGGTTGTTGAAAAAATACTTCCGGAGCATGAAACTGCTTTGTGGTGGTTACTGCGTTATAAATGTATTAAAGACTGTAGACTTTCTTTGTCTGTGATGATAGATATCCACACATGCATATATTATTTGTTGGTTGATTGTGGTGTTTGCAAACATGGTTGAAGTTACAATAGAAGTGATGAGCTACTCTTTGAAATACAGCTGGTGATTTTAGGGTCAGATATTAGAAGTCCTCAAATTGGGTTACAAGCTCTTTCCAGAGCTCTCTCACAGAAAGGAGTTGCAAAGAAGATACAGGTTCATCACGTGACCCTGTGATCTCTCAACGAGGAACATTTTCTTTTGTTTCTCCCCCCTACCCCCCGTGATAGGTTTCTGCAAAGAAACTCACAATCTGGAATTTTCATGTACTTTACCGAATTAGGTGATTTCAAAGGCTCGTGTGCCAATAATCAAATTTGTGGAGAAGAAAAGTGGCATTGCATTTGACGTAAGGTTCGATTCTTTTTTGATGACCGACATGAGATTTGATTATGCATTATTTTAATGAGATTCTGACTATATTATGAGTTTGTAGAAGATAGTTTCTTATTTGCGATGTTTATTTGTCCTGTCTTTATCCCGAAATCATAGCTCAAAAAGCTATGTTTTGCATTAGCTAGAACTTCTTCCATTTAGTCTCTTACTGCAAATTGTCTTGCCCCTACTTGATGGTCACTGGATAGTATGGATAAGGAGAGGCTGAGTGTTACTTTTCAGCTTCTTCAGACTGGTGTCAATTCATCATCTAATGGAAAATAATTCCACAGGTTTAATTATGTAATTCATTTTGTGTTTTGAGCTAATTTTTCTTGTGTTCTTTTTTTGTTTTGTTTTGAGTTTCTCACTTGGTGCATTTGAACAATTTGTCCATCTTAGCTTACACTTTAGTCCCTATCTTAACAAGCCACCGTTATTAAATGGAGAATTAACCAAACTCGCTCCTTCTGCACTTCTTTGGAAGTTAGAGAAAAAACGTATGCGACCCATTCCTCACCCTTGGTAACTGGAAATAGCTTTGATATACCTCATTGTTTTATAGCAGCTTCAAGTTCAGCCAAATATGTGCTATGCAAACAAGACTGCCAACCTTTTGAACTCAAATGACTAAGTCTTGATATGGACTAAAGAGCATGTGTGATTAAAAGACTAGAATTTACCTAACCTTTGCAGCCCTCCCTCCAAATCCTGCAATATGACTGTATGCCTAGGCATCAGGAGTTTGTAATTGGCAGTTTTGGCACAAATTTTGGAGATGGTGAGATGATGGTGGTGAGAGAAGTAGGGTATGCACTCTGTGGGTTTTGTTGGGTTTGGATTAATTTGATTAGGCAGGCTAATTAATCGTCGATATGAGTTTGGTTTGGTTTTGTTTTCCTCTCTCGGGTTGGCCTCTTTTTGCTTCTACTTTGTTGCTCCAACTTGATTTTTTTGCCTCAGATGTTAAATAAGACGAGGATAAAATTTTCATTCCTGGACACTGAGATTAGCCAATGCTTAGCTAGATTTTTTAGTTGCCATTTTCATTCTCCTGTAAACAGTGTTGACAAGTTTTTGGACTTCGTTAACTAGCTGATTCTAGCAAGATATCACTCTGGAGCTAATTTTTTGTTTATCTTTTGTAATTATGCATCTTCTTGATGCCTTCACTAATGATACTTCATAAAAAAAGGAGTCTTCATATCTCTTGCTATAACATGCAAATTATTTAGTTAACTGTATATTACTAAGTTCCTGTTTTGTGGCCACAGCTTTGATGTGGAAAATGGACCCAGAGCTGCTGAATTTATTAAGGTTTGTGCCGATGTTTCACTCGCTGAACAGTAAAAATCTACTGATGTAGAAACTAACTATGTCTGATCATATTGTTTTTGTGATTTCTATAGGATGCTATGTCTAGCTGGCCTCCTCTGCGACCATTATGCTTGATTTTGTAAGTGTTCTTGCAACAGAGAGAGTTAAATGAGGTAAAGCATTAATATCTTCTGATATATCCAAGGTTCTTACTGTCTGCAGAGACATGCGTAAAAAGCATGTTAAGGTTGCTTGCTGATGATAAGGTTTCAATCTTTTCTGTTTTGATTCGTAGTCTTCTTATATTGCAGGTTTATACTGGTGGGATTGGTTCCTATGCACTGCTTGTAGTGCTCATAGCAATGTTTCAGGTGAATCAACTCAATCACATGTAGAGTAGTGTGAATGGTAAATTACGACTGGTGATGAATTTATGTTGAATAATTGGATTTATGGTCTCACAAGTAGATAGTCGAGTGAAATAGTGGCATGACTAAGTCGAATATTAGTTTCACATTGGCTAATTATTCTCACTTAGAAAAAGACCCTCTTGTTTCTGCTATTTATTTTGTTTCACTGGTCCTGTATCTTTTCTCAACTATGCCAACCCTTGCTTTTCATTTGCCAAATGTATGTGGCAGGATATTATTGGTGCTCTGTTTTCACATGAAAGAAAGGTGAAATTTCTATCTATGATTGAAGAGTATGGATTAAACAAGTTTCTGAAATGAGATAAATCAAGCATGTTATATACTTATATTTAATTTCATCAAGTAGTATTGGCCTTTTCCGCTGCCGGTTTGACATTAAGGTTTGAAAAACTTAATCGTGTTCTATTAGAGGTACTACGGATGTCTGCTCTGATTCCTATACCTTTGCATTTCATACTTAATCCATCTGGAAAACATTGTCTAAATTTCTTTTTTATGGGTTACCAAATTTCTATTGTTCATCACTTTTGTATTAACTACTTTAAAAGAGTTTTTGTGAAATCACCTTGAAAAAAGAAGGAAATATTGAGTCTTTTGAGCATACCACTCTTTTATCCTTAAAAATCAGCTTACTCCCTGGGGTATTGTTGTGATGTGCTAATTATTGTGTAAAAGTAGTTGTCACTTTCTGTTGTGTTTTACCATTTTTGATTATTTAGTCTATGCTATGTAATTCGTTTGTCGGAATCATCAAGTGGACAAGCTTTCATGGAGCAGAATTTGGGAATTCTTTTGGTATGTCTCCTTCGAGCTTGTATGACTTGAATTTTTTTGAAGAAATTAATGCTGTACCTAAATTGACCCAACAATGTTCTTGTCTTTGAAGAGAATGGTCAAGCTGCAGGTGGGAAAATGGGGTAAAATAATCAAATCTTTAGTTTCTTGGACCGGCAAAAGAGAGAAATCCTTAAAAGAGATAGTTTTAGCAAACAAAGTTCTTTCTAGGGAAGATGAAAGCCTAAGGCAAAGTTTCTCTAATGTGTAACTTCTTATAAATGCAAAGCCATAGCACCTGTATGAGAGTATTCATGTGTTGAACTTCTAAACCATATTGAAAATATGGTAGCTTTGTATGTCCCTTGCTAATACAGAAATCTCCTCTTTAAAGTTCCAATGTGATAATTCACGGTTGTCATGTTCTACAACGACTGCTTTATTGACCTTGCTTCTCAGCTATGTCTCTAAAGGCATCTCTCAGAAATTCCATGGACAGTTTTACTCACCTATTATATCAATCTCAAAATCATCAAGGAATTGTGTTGTTCTTGAATACTACTGAAGAGGATTGAGAGAGATCTAAACCGACTGTTTTGTCTTCTCCTGGAGAACATCATAGGTTGTCCAGAATCCTAACAGCCTGTTTGCTCTTCTGAAAAGAACCTTTGTTCCAGATTACTTTATGATATATCCTAAGTTTCTGACTAGCTTCTTGGATTTTAGCTTGAACCTTTTATGCTTTACTAAGAAGTTGTGTCTAGTGACTTACTACTAATTTCTTTTTATCTCTTCAAATTTTTGCTGCAATTATTGCCATTGGCAAGAAGATTATTTTGACCCTACTACCAACTAATGCAGGCGAAAGTAGGGACAAAATTTTACCTTGACTCATCTCTAAATCTTAGTTTGTCTGGGAGAACTAAAATAAATTTTGAATGGGTTGTTCAAGGCTTCAAGCAGATTCCTGGAGGTCTTTGAAAAAGATCAAAGCCAAGAGGCAAAAGTTTGGGTTCAAAAGGAAGCTGATAAAACCAAAGCCATAAACACTTATATTTATAGGAGAAAGACTATACAGCTCTAATTGTTATCAGCTAGGATGTTTAGTTCTAGTCACTTAAAAGGTTCCTGAAGGAAGTTTCCTTCCCAGAAGCAATTAAGAGAAAGTAAAATTTTAGCTTTTGTGCAGTGCACTTCTGCATTTCGTCTTGCTTGTGTCCTGTGCCCACATCTTTTCTTTTTAATAGTTGATTCCAGAAATAATTCTTAAGCTGAGCGACTACCTTTTTTCCAGTTCCTCCTCACCATCTATCTCTGTCTGCTTTCATTCCTTCTCCGTTCCCTTCTTTTATGTTATTTCAGCATATTGTGACTTTTTATTGCAGAATCGCCCTACAGGTTCATATTATTCAGGCGAAGTTGCTCATATGTTTTTATTTAGGTTAATTTCTTTGACATTTATGGACGCAAATTAAATACATCAGATGTTGGTGTATCTTGTAGTGGAGAAGGTACCTTCTTCCTGAAGAGTAGCAAAGGGTATGAAATTTTGATATATATTAAGTTATATCTGTGTTTTGTTTTAAGTTGTTTAAATATCTGTTGGGTATTTACTTTGTTGCATTCTTTTTGTCTTCAGGTTCTCAATTAAAGGAAAGTAATCTCTTATTTCCATTGAGGATCCACAGGTTACTTCTTATATCTGCGCTGTTCACATTTCCCTAGGGTCTGTTTGAATATCATAGAGGACATCATCCGTGTCTCTGTTCTTCCATTCTTTCTTTTCCTACTTATATTTATTAGTTATATATATTTTATAAAATTTTATTTTAAAGCTTGACTATGGTGTCAGTTATTTCGGTTGGTATTATCTTATGGAGCAATGAAGAGAAGGATTATGCCTCTTACCTTTTTGTGCAGATATATGTTATGTGAACCTTATATTTAGTAAATAGTAATTGAGTGCCTTTTTCTTTGAAGCTTGTGTACATTATAAACAAAGTTATAAACTAGTTTTTTTCTTGTGATTGCAGACACCAGAAAATGACACTGGAAAGAGCTCCTTCAATTATTTTCAGGTGAATTCCACATGATTTCAGATTCTGCTCATCTTTTTATCCGTTTTCATCAAAATCGTACTAGAGGCATTGACACCTGAATTTTGCATGTCTCACTGGTCATGCACGTTGGGTATTTAACAGGCTGCTTGTTGTCAAGCAGCATGTATTAACATGTAGGTTTATTTTAGCTGTTCTCGGTGCACTTTGTATTAACATGTAGGTTTATGTATTAACCTGTTGCTTCTTGCTCCCTCTGGAGCTACACATTCTGAGGTTCTTGTTTGTACTGATGCAGGTCAGATCTGCTTTTGCAATGGCTTTCACGACATTGACAAATGCAAAAGCCGTATTTGGCCTAGATCCCAACAAAAGTATTCTTGGCACGATAATTAGACCAGATAAAGTACTAGTGGAAAGGAAAGGGGGATCTAATGGGGAAGTGACTTTTAATAACTTGCTTCCAGGCGCTGGGGAGGGACTGCAGCAGTATGGTGACCGGGAAGTGACTTTTAATAACTTGCTTCCAGGCGCTGGGGAGGGACTGCAGCAGTATGGTGACCAACAGGAGATCTATTGTAACTGGCAGTTAAATGATGACGATGAAGAAGCACTCCCCAGAGGAAATGGGATTGCAGAGGATGGTGGTGCTCAATCCTCAGGAAAGAAGAGGAAATCGTCAAAGGAAAAACAGTCTGCTAAGAAGCGAAAGAAAATGGGCATAGTAGTAATGTCAGAGATGAAGAGAACTCCTCGAGGAAAGAGAAAGTTTGAAGAAGCATTGGAAACATAATAGATGGTGATACGAACAACTTCAGTATTTATAATTGTAAGATTTCATCTACTTGGATGGCTCTACATGATATTTAACCTACATCAGATGGTCTGAACATGAGGAACCTTGCCGTAATTGTATTGACGTATCACTGGAGATGCAGCATTTATACCGCGTAACTCCATTTGGATTGAATGGCAGTATTTATGTGGCAAAGTTCTTCAGCTAGTTTCTATGGTAGCTACAACGTTGACGTGTGAGCTTCTGTATCAGGTGCAAGTGCAGTGGGATTTCATATTGCACAAAAGTTTTTGATACAAAGTGGTGAAGATCATCTTCACTGTTGTAACATGCCAATTTTGGCAAGAGTGAGCTGCTGTTGTAATTTATTAAAAGAAAAATCAGAGTTGTAAGACTATTCTTTTTAATTTAAAGATAAAGAGACTTAATCGAAAATGCCATTTGATCATTTGCCTGGTTAGTTAATGGATTCCTAAAAACAAGTGTGTGCCATATGTAGTTTGGGAGAGATTGTGGATGAAGACTGTTTTACATTGTCATGCCCGGGATTATTTCGAAAGCCCAATTTGATGAAATATAGATCATCTTTGGCCCTTTTTTGTTTGTTTCCACGTGGTGTTTGGTACTGTATTGGGGTCTAAATTTGGATTTGTTCCGTGAAGTTACACATTTGGGTAAATCAAAGTATAATACTAAGCATAAAAGAGTATTTACCATTTTATTATAATCTTGGCTTTCATGAACTATTTACGAGGCTTATTATTTATTTTATTTCTCCTTTTATCCAATGAGTGAATTTGACAGATCTCGAAAAGTACCGTACCAAACGTGTTCATGAAGGCTGTATAAGAAAAAAAGAAATAAATAATAAAAAAAAGAAAAGAACTGTTAGCATTAGTGTTCTTTTTTTCCGCGTGCCAGTTGAATTACTGGCTTCAGATGGACCCTTAAATACTTTGACTTTATCTGCCTCTGAATTGGGACGATCACAAACTAACAACTCCACTAATTATATTCATTTATATGATAGTATAAGTTGATATTTACCAAAAAAAGATACAGTTGAATTTGTAAGTAATTTTAAGAATATATAGATTGATTCATATTATAAGATGATAATCAGTTAATAATAAATAAATGAAAAAAACAAATAAGAAATTAGCCTGAACTGCCTTTAAATTCAGATGAATTCTCTGAGCTAGGTTGGTCCTAATCTCAGTTAAAGAATTTCGGTTATAACCGAATAATGAGAGCAAGATGAGCAGAATGTTTATAAACTTAAGCGTAAAAGTACAAATCGTGAGAATTGAATGCTCTTCCAACATGAAGGTTGAACTCATTTTATAGTCATGAAAGTAGGATATTAATACATGTGAATCTCTCTACAATTAAGTACCATAAATGCAAATTAAAACCTCTTGATGAATAAAAAAGTAACGATGGCATTCCATTGGTGTGCGATTTATACACACGCTAAACGCAAGTGCACGTATCGTTACAAGTAATATAGTCTGAGTAAGACCGAATATCGTCCTCATGGACTGGTTTTCAAGTACCGATTATCTATGCTTTAGTTTCTATTTGGTTAACGTTAATTGGTTTGGAATTCTAGACTAATAATGCAGGAAATAAACTAATTATGAAAATACTTTGATTTAAATCAGTTATGACGGAGAATTAGGGCTTCTAAGATCATCAACTATCCACTCTATTCAATTCTTAATACAATTAAACTGACTTCTTCTTCTATGTTAAGATAGCAAGTTAACTAAGCCGTTTTATACTCTTGTTAAGGTAATATAAACACTCAACTCCAATGGAGAACCCTTCTATCTTTCGATGACAAGATTGACTACAAATGAGGATTAAGAGCAATAACCTATTAAGCTACACAAGTATCGGGGTACTTTCGTCCACGATTTAAACCTATGTTTATTCAACTATAGCATATTCACAATCTCCCCTTTCGGATTTCGATTAGAACTCATGTAAGTGATGATAACTAGTGATCAATTAATTATCAAGCAATCAAAGCAATTATTGAATAAATCTTAAGCAAGTGAAGAAGAAATCAACTAATGTATTAATTCATGAATAAGAGTTTCAAGAGAATCACAAGAAAATCCCTAACAAAGCAATTAGCCCCTAGCCATAGTCACGCTAAGAACTAATATAATCTCCATACATGAACTGAAATAAACAAAGCAAAAGAAAGAAAAGAAAACACTTGAAAAGCCTCCAATCTTAGCCTCCTAAGTTGTGTTGTATGTACAATGGATGGATCAATACCTCTAGAGAATGATGTAGAGAATATATATAGCCCCAAAGAATCCTTTAGGTCAAGGGTTAGGAATTATGTAGGTAGGAAAAGTTATCCCTTTTGGACCCTGAAAACGTGTCAAATTCGGCCCAAAACGTCAAAAATACCGCGTCGGCGCCGTGGCCCTGCAGTCGGGCGCCACGACGCCTGAAAATCAGAGGCGTTTCGGAAAATTCAGAGGGCGGCGCCGCGGCGCCGGTGACGGCGTTCTTCCGGATTTTTCGTTTCTTCGTCCTTTTTTCGTCTGGTCTTCGTCTGATTTCTTCTATACTTCCCGGAACTTCTTAGGCTTCATTTCTTGGCCCTTTTAGTGTGCAATTCCATCTCATTTATGCTCATTTCATCTCATTTTTGTCATTTCTCTATTTCTGACCGCTGTGACACAAAAGAAAGGAAAACGACCCTAATACTATACTAAACATAAATGAAATGAGTAAAATACTAACTATAAATGACTCAAAAGGTGTATATAAAATACACCGATCATACACCCCCAAACTTAAATTTTGCTCGTCCTCGAGTAAAACTCAAAAAGATAGAAATAAAGACACGAAAGAAAAGAAAATAAAATGACTCAAAGACACTGATCAATTTGCTGCACAGTTGTCACTTAGAAAAGCATGAAAGTTAGTATGATAATATGCAGGAACATATAACATGGATTTTTAGCATTCTAAACACTCAAGTCAGATATTTCGCAAATTCAATTCAATCATGCTCAATGTATGTAAAAATACATAACTATGTATGTCAATTTCAAAATTCTATGGCATGTTCACTGCTATTCTCCATTAATCATGGATACACATACTGTAGATCTTCAGACTTTTCAAGGTTGTAATATAGGCTTAGGCGTGGTAGATAAAAATAGGCTTTTAGGCTCAATCTTACGTACCATAAGCTCTTTTGCTTTTCAATTCTTCCCTTTTCTTTTTGATTCTCTTTTTAACCTCATACCTATCTTTCCCTTCTTTTGTTTTGAGAGAATGAGGTGTATGATGAATAGCAGGCACCCCCAAACTTAGGCTTTTGCCTATTTTTTTTACTGGGGTGCTTCAAAATTGTTCAATCTCTTTTGTCTCTTTTTCAACACTTTATATTCCAATCATCTCAATTTTTCATTTATGGCACAAATATGGAATTGTAGGGTGTCAAAGAAAGATCTTATTTTAGGCTCAAAGGGGCTGACTAGGGATACAATTGTAATGTCAGGGATATGCAAAGAATGGTAAGAAAGGGCTAACAAAGAAATGTCTGAGTCATCTCCCTAACATGCATATCCTAACTATTTCGCCTCAAATAGCAAGCAAGCAGACACATAGGTTTAATCACTAACAATACATAAATCAAGCAAGATACCCCAAATAGTTCGATTTCATGAATTTTTGGCATATCTATCCTTAGTGTTCAGATTTTCTGCTTCTAATTCCATTACATTATCCCACTTTACTTCATTAAGCGTTTCAAATAACTACAACATGCATGATCATAAAAAAAAATTATGACTCAAAAATACTCAAAAACACACAAAATAAAAAAAAAGACTCAAAAACAATAAGACACCCCCAAACTTAAATCACACATTGTCCCCAATGTGTGAAGATTAAAAATAGGGACAACTTACTGACACAACACAACGGTCATAACGGAGGTATGAGAGGAAAAATTCTGGAATTTGCACGGAATATGGCTCTCGGAACTTTCGGCGCCACGACCCTGAGATTAGGCGCTGTGGCGCCCAAGCATCGACTCTGAAGTTCCGGCCACGGCTGATTCTCGGGCGCTGTGGCGACGACGACTTTTCCTTTTTTCGCTTTTGCTCCTTTTTCTCAAATTTAGCTTTCACCCACCTATCATCCAACAACACAAAACAAGATACAAGACCGTGAGATCGTTTCAAGACAAAATAAAGACAAAAATCAAACTAACATAATTAAAAACATTGGTTGCCTCCCAACAAGTCACTGTTTTTAACGTCTTTTAGTCTGACGCAGCTTAACCTTTACGTGTGCCTATTGGATCCTTCTGCGAACTGCTTGCAATCCGCATAGTTATTGTTACAGGTCTCACTTTTCCTACAACAATCTTTTCAACTAAGGGCTTCAGATATAAGATTATCCCCAAGTACACAAGACACGCTTTCTGTGCTCTCTATAATGTAGGATCGGTGAGATTCCCAACATCTCTCAACTCTAGGGGGTGCCCTTGATGGTATGAACTTTCTATTTGGGGATCAACAGTGACCGCTGGTGGTATTTCTATTGCAATAGGTACAGGAAAAAGAATTTCCAAAGAATCCAAAAAGGTGAATAATTGATCTCGAATATTTTTCTTCTCTACACCAACTATCTTGCCAGATTCCTCAACAGCTGGGTGTGGTTCAGGTTCCTCAATTTTCTTATCACTCTAAAGTCAGCATTCAAGATAAAAGATCTAGGGAACTTCAATATTTTCTTGGAATAGAGTTTGCCAGGAGTGCCCAAGGCATACTCATGCACCAATGAAAATATGCTTTAGAGCTTGTCTCAGATTTGGGATTATCAGGAGCCAAACCTGTGTCATCACCCATGGATATGAATGTGAAATATACCACTTTGGAGTTTGACCAACATATAGCAAAACAGCAGTCTGATGTAGCAAAGTAACAGCCTGATAGACCTTTGTCTGATCCCACTGCTTATAGAAGATTAATTGGTCGATTGTTGTACTTGACAAATACCAGACCTGATATTGCTTTCTCAGTGCAATGTTTAAGTCAATTCATGCAAGCTCCTAAAGATTCACATATGAAGGCAGGTCTACGACTTGTTAGATATATTAAACAGGAACTGGGGATTCTTAAGTATAGATCCAGTACACAAGAGCTGAGGGAGTTTAAGGCCTTATCCGACGCAGATCGGGCTTCAGATCAACAAGAGGAAATCGACAAGTTACATGATCTTCTTTGGGAGTTCACTTATTTTCCGGAAGTCGAAGCAAAACCATCTCCAAGAGTTCTGTTGAGGCTGAGTATAGGGAAATGGCAGCCACAGTGGCTGAGGTGATTTGGATTATTGGTCTTTATAAGGAAGTAGGAATCTCCGCAGACACCGCCTTCTATTTATCGATAGCAAATCGCTATGAAGATTGCAGCAAATCCGGTGTTTCATGAAAGAACTAAACACATAGATATTGACTGTCACTTCATTCGAGAACATATTCAACAAGGATTAGTGTCTCCTACATTTTTGCCTACGACAGAACAACCTGTTGATGTATTAACCAAGGCATTGGGTCGACCTCAACATGTGTATTTGATGTCCAAGCTAGGGATGGAGAACATCTTCATGGTCCTTAGCTTGCGGGGGGTGTAGAAAATACTAACGAGGATGTACAAGATGCAAATATTGATGGAACATAATAAGGAAGCAGGGATGCATATATGGGATCATATTACAATTGGGAAGTTATAGTCGGTTAAACTTAGAAAATATCTTGTGAATTGGGAAAATATCTTGCCATGTCATAAATGTGTGTATATACAAGTGTAATGATACACAGATCAATAATACATTTTCATTTTCTCATTCTCTTCTTCTTACTTCGTATTCTCTCTCTGTCTCTTTTCTATCGATCTGCACACACTCTTCACAGTTTTTCTTTCTCTTCTTCTTCTCTTCATCACAGTTGTAATCTCATCGCGACTTGCACACAGAAGAAACAAATCGTTAATCCAGTGACTGAAACACAGTCATCGGATGCGATAAATTACTGAATTCATCAATGAATCAATAATTTAACAGGTATCCCGTGAAATTAGTCGAGGTGTAAGCAAGTTGGCCTCGACAATGCGGTCATTAAATATAATAGATGGTAGATATATTTCTAGTTGTACCGAGGTTCTACCAGAAACAAACTCTCTACCTCCCAAAGTAGGGAAAATGTCTGTGTACACTCTACCCTCAATCTCCATTTTGTGGGATTTCACTAGGTATGTTTTTGTTGTTGTTAGAGATATATTTCTAGATGAAGCTATATAGTTAACCAAACAAAGCATAAGAAAGAAAAATTGTTGGAAAGGTTAATAAGCATTGTGAATATGGTGCAAACATTGGAGCGTTTTATCTATTAATTTGTTCTTTTCGAGTAAGTTGGTTTGCTTTTCCTCTTGCGATTCTTTTTTTGATAAGAGAATTAAGAGTCTCACATCAAAATGAAATGAGAATATGGACTCCTTATATGAACTTGAATAATCTTCACCCTACAAGATATTTTTTAGGGTTGAAGTAGGCCCAATATCTTTTTTACATGATATCAGAGTCAGATCCATTCAAATTCTTTGTTCACCGATGTTGGGCCCCTAAATTATATTATTTACGCTCCAGTTAACGAGTTTTGAGCGGGCGGAAGAGTGTTAAGAGTTTCACATCTAAATGAAATGAGAATATGGACTCCTTATATGACTTGGACAATTCTCACCCTATAAGCTAGCTTTTGGAGTTGAGTTAAATCCAAAATCCATTCTTTACAGTTATATTACTGCATGGATCTCTTTTTTTCTTTTTCTGCAGGTTATAAAGGTTGACCGCGAGACCCATGGTGTTGACACCCCGGATGACGTAGAGAAGATAGAGCGGTTCATGCGTCAGAGAAACTTGGCTTAGAGCAAAATGAGTTATATTTATGACTTACATGAATCTTATAGCTATAAAAGTGGAGTTCTTTGATTTCAATTTGCACTTCGATTAACACGTCAATTATCTTTCAGAGTTTATCTTTGTGAAGAAAAAAGAAATAGGAAGTTGCTATATAAATCCCGCAAATAGTTCATATTTTAGAGATTGTGGGAGGTGTATGTTTCACTTAGGTACTCGTTGTTGTGGCAAAGTTGTGTATTCTTATTCATTCATATTTTATAGTTAATTAATGTGTATTCATTAACTATGGTTTAGTGATAACCATATTTGTGTAGACACGTGTCAAATATTCATTGAGTTGGTGTAAACACCTAGTGTGAGGTGATTATCCCTCTGTGTATGTCGATAGTTGAGGTCGGGGTAACCTTTTGAAAGCTGTTTTGAGGTACATTTTTCCTGACTGTTTACTGTGGTATTTTCCATTAGTCTGATTTTTTTGCTTTGTTTGGTCATTGGTAATATTTGAATGCATTTGAGATAATTTTTGCATTGTGATTTGTGAGTAGTAATAGTGTGCAAATAAAAGTGCAAATAAGGTGATTTGATTGGGGATTAGCTGTGTTACATTTCGTAATTGAGAGTACTATACGATCAGATATGCCAAGTCTATTCAGCAACAAAAACAGATGCTTCTGCCAATTCCGTTGTTAATACGTACGGTCAAATCTCTCTATAATAACACAATTTGTTCATCCTCGGCACAATGATGCAATACCAAAGATAGATTAAAGGAAAAAAAATCGATAATAAAATGACAAGATAAACACAATCAATGAGGCAACAAGTAACACATAAAATGAAGTCAATAAGGCAAGTAACACATAAAACGAAGTCAATAAGATATTATGCAAGTACTTTCTCCGTCCCATTTTATATGAGGGTATTTGATTGAATATGAAGTTTAATAAATATTGAAAGACTTTTAGAGCATGTAATCTAAAACAAATGTTGGATGTTTGCAAATCATTTTATTAAGAGTTAAAAAGAATTTTGAAGTTAATTTATTTCTAAATATAAAAACGTGTCATTCGTTTGGGATTACTAAAAAGGAAAGAATATCATAAAAATTTGGAGGAGGATGTTGAGGATATTAAGTAGTAGAACTGTAGAAGTGGTTAAATATTATTCAGGGGTAAAATGATCTTTTCATACTTCAGGGGTAAAATGGTCTTTTACCTTTATAATTAGTCTACTCACTTTCTCTATAAGCTTGTAGTCAGTCTTCTCTCTTGCCCTAGAAGCTTGTACATAGAACGTTTGGCCTTTGTGGCTGTTCATAATGAAAATTGGTAAAGCTTCCACAAATTTATCTTCATTAACTGATTCTTCTGCATTTAACATGGTATCAAAGCCAGCTAATGGTTGTTGTTGAGAAATCGAAGCTGGAGAGAAGCCCTAATTGAAGAACGATTCTGCAAATCTGCAAATCGAAGATCGATTCTGGAAATTTTTCTGTTCGCGGTTCAATTCGAGACCAATCAATACATGCAATACAGTTTACAACATACATATTACAATCGACATGTGAAAATCAAATTTCTGGTTCAGTTCGTACATGATCGACATTCTGAAGTTCGATCTATGATATTTGAGATTTGGAAGATCAATCGATCAACTGTAGTTGTTGTTTGTTTCAATTTTCTGTTTTGAATTTTAGTGAGAGTAGATTACAATGGAGAATACCTCACAGAATACACCAGCGATTACGGAGGAAACTTCGAACCTGTGTTCAAACATAGTGGATCACAATAATTCATTATTTTTGAGCTCATCTGATACTCCCGGGGCTGTGTTTGTTGAGATTCAGCTAACGGAAATGGAAAATTATACATTATGGAGTCGCGCGATGAAGCTCAGCTTGTTGACGAAGAATAAGATCGGTTTATGACGGTACAGTCGGTAAGAGATATGTATGAAGGAAATCAGCGGTGAAGCCGGATCGTTGTAATGCAATGGTGATGTCGTGGATCATGCAGAATGTTAGTCGAGATTTGCTGAGTGGTATCTTGTATCGCTCCACTGCTTTAGCTGTTTGGAGGGACTTGAAGGAGCGATTCGACAAAATCAACTTGTCTCGAGTATATCAATTGAAGAAAGGCGGTATGCCGCAGTTGCGTGTCGCGCCGCTTTGACCCTGAGTGCGAGCGGTATCCGCGACATTGCTCTTTGGCGCGGTTCCCTGGATGGAGCAATAATGCTGATTTTGAGGAGTCGCCATCTAATTAATTAAGTGAATTAAGACACTTGATTTATTGCAATAAAAATACTTCAATTAATCTCCATTTAATGGTGCATAAATTAATGAGATTACGAATCGAGTTCTTTATTATCCTAAAGGGAAGGGGTTAGACATCTTTTAAGATCCGCTAACTTGCGGTTATCCGTTCAAACCTAGGTTAATTATATATTGTCTTTTATTCTACCTATTCTAAGCATTTTTACATAATTTACAATTAAAATAAAATGCAATACAGAATAATAAAACTAAAATTAAATGCGACATAAGATAAAATTCCGGGATATCTTTTAGCCCTTTTTAGGCCTTCTGCACAAGATGATCTCCGGGTACCTGCATAAACACTTAGTAAAAGTGTTAGTAATAGAATAAATAATTTTAAAAGCAATAACAAGAATTAATAAGTAAAGCCAAAAATAAATCCGTCTTTGTACAGGGAAGACCTTGGAAATCAGACGGAGATTCCTTCATCGGCCAATATTGTTAAAACAATAAAATAAATAAAACCTTTAGATCCGCGCCAAAACAGTAATAGTTAAACACGGAGGGCTCAGATATATATAAAAATAAAGTGGGACATCCTAACAAGTGCGGCTGCGAGAATTCGCCCTGCCAGCGCATGTTGGTTATCCGGTGTAAGTGGAAGAACTCTTCATTGCCCAGAAAGCTTCATTTATTTTTATTTTTCGTCTTTGCAACTGTGGAGGCCTAAAAAATCGACGGATAGCTTTTTCATTGGCCAAGTGATGCGCGAAAAGATGCACACACTTTAACGCAAGTGCACGTTATCGTGACAAGTAATATAGTCTTGATAAGACCGAATATCGTCCACAAGGATTAGGGTTCAAGTACCAACTATCTATCTTTTGGTATCTATTTGGTAATTGATATGTGATTTTGTGGTTTATAACTAATAATTATAGAAGCTAATTAACTATAGGTTTACTTCAGTTGTGATGGGAATAGGGCTTCCATGTCTCCTCAACTATCCGCTTATGTTATTTATTAATGCAACGAATTATGATCTTCTTCTCTCGGAGCTAGCAGGTTTACGAAATCGTTTTATATTCCCGTTAAGGATATATAAACACTCAACCCCAGTATTGCACCTTACCTACCTTTCGGTGATAAGGATAACTCTATAGGAGGATTAAGAACAAAAACCTAGTTAACCGTCACGCACCATGCGCAAAATTAGGGTTGTTAAGCCTCTCATTAACGCTACATAAATAATTGAGGTATTTTCATCCCCAATCCAAGAATGTCTACCCACAAGTTTCTAGTGAATCAACATGGAAAGCCCTATAAGAGAATTAGTTCCTAGCCATAGACATGACAAGAACTAATTCAAAGTTCATCATACAAAAACTGAAATAAAAGAAAAGAAAAGGAAAAAAAAGTACTAAATTATGGTCTCCAATCTCCAAGCAAGAATCATTGAGTTGTGCAAGAAGGGGAACCCTTAAAATCTGCCTAGGGTTCTCCTTTTATAGGCTGAAAACCGCCTCTCTCTTTTCCTTCAGCCCGACCGTAATTTCGTCCAAAACTCGATTTTTCAGCGTCCGCGGCCATGTTCGCTGGCGCATACGGAACCGAAGAACCGGGTGATTTGGCGCCGCGCCGATTTCTGGCATGCGTCAGGCGCCACGACGCTGATCCTCTGCAGCCTCTTCGATGATTAGCGCGCGCGCTCGCTTCGATCGCAGGAGGCCGCGCTACGGTCCGGTTTTTGCCTCGTTCGCCACTTTCTCTGTTTTTAGCTCTGGAACCTCCACTTTTGCCCTCTTTTAGCTCCTTTTCCGCCATTTGGCCATTTTTACCACTTTGACTCAAAAGAAAGGAAAACTATCCTAATACGACACTTATTTGTACAAAAAGGGACAAAAGACTAATCAAATCGACTAAAAAGTGTATATAAAATACACCGATCAAATACCCCCAAACTTAACCTTTGCTCGCCCTCGAGCAAAGATAGAAAGAAATAAATAAGGACTCAAGAAACGAAAAATAAAAGACTCACTGACATTGATCACTTTTGCTGCATTAGTGTTATCTAGAAAAACACGAAGGTTAGCAGAATAATATGCAGGAACATATAGCATGAAAATTCAGCACACTAAACACATTAAGCTAGATATTTCGCAAACTCATATTTATCATGCTTAATGGAAGTCAACTTACTGAATCATGCATATAAATTCAAAAATCATATGACATGCTTACTTGATATTCTCCACTAATCCTGGATATGCATAAAAGAGATCTTCAGGACTTTAAGGGTTGTAATGTAGGCTTAGGTATAGGTAGGTAAAAATAGGCATTTTAGGCTCATTCTGTGTACCATAAGCTCTTTAGCTTTTCCATTTTTCCCTTTTCTTTTGGTTCTTTTCTTCACTTCAATTCTATCTTTTCCCTTTTTTGTTTTTGGGAGAGTGAAGAGTATAATAAAAACAAGCACCCCCAAACTTAGGCTTTTGCCTCTTTCTTATTACTTTTTTATTGGGGTGCAACAAACTCATTCACTCTATTTGTCTCTTTTTTAACACAATTGATTCCACTACTTCACATTTTTACTTATGGCACAATCTGTGGGAATATATGGTGTCAAAGAAAAAGTTTCAATTTTTAGGCTCAATGGGGCTAACTAGGGATATATTTTTAAAGTCCGGGATAGAAAAGAATGGTAAGAATTGACTATCAAAGAAATGCCTGAGTCATCTCCCTATCATGCATATCCTAACTATTTCGCCTCAAATAGCAAGCAATCATAACACATAGGTTTTCATTATTTAGCATGCACAATTTAAGCAAGAAACTCCAAATAGACAGATTTTGTGAGTTTTTGGCATATCTAACCTAGGTGTTTAGATAGTTGCTTCAATTCCATTACATTAATCCACCTTACTTCACTAGGTGTTTCTAGCAACTACAACATACATGATCTTTTGACAGACAATTATGACTCAAAAAGAAAAAAATTTGTGACTCAAAAATCGATAAAAACAATAAAAAGACTTAAATAAAACATAACAAGACACAGTTAAAACACCCCCAAACTTAAACCACACATTGTCCCCAATGTGTGTAGACTCAAAGACAATAAAAGAAAATAAGACACTTACAAACTTTGGCTAAAATGGTGGTGGTGGCGGTGGATAATGCATCGACCATTGATTGAACAAGGAACTCATCTCGTCAAACTGCTGGTGCAATTGTTGTTGCTCCTGCCGCAATTCTTGTTGCTCCTGTCTCAATTCTTGTTGCCATTGTCGCAACTCATGTTGTCCTTGTATTACTGTGTCGAAATGTTGCATCATCATTATCTGGTTTTGGAGCAACTACTCCATCATAGGCACTGGAGGTTCTGATTCTGTGGTTGGCTGCTGGCTAGGCCCTGCTGCATATTGAGCCCCTATTTCAGGCTCATCTTCGTTCATTGCGGCCTCTGCTGCTGCTTTCTTTGGTGGTTGTTCTTCTTCCGTCACTGGGGGCTTGGGTGCAGGAAAGAGTGCACTATCCCATATGTCACAGGCAGTTGGTTTCTCTCGTGAGTGTCAGTGGGTAGGGTTGGGACCCCATTCATGTGGCACAAATTCGTGATAAGTGAGCCATGTCCCAATCCACCTGTTGTCACCAACCTGTTGATCTCTTCAATGCTCTGCACTATCTCTTTCCCCACATCAATCGTCATCCCCCTCATAATTCCATATATCAGCTTAATCCTATCTTACGCACTCTGGTGAAGTGTGGATGGAATCACGCGCGCCGACGAAATATAGCCAACCCTTGGTCGCTTTGTTGAATCGGCACTGCCATCCTTCTTGACCCATTTCTTGCAATATCAAATGCACTTGTGGTAGCTTCATCTGCTGCGATTTACATTCGGTCGATGTTGGAGGCTTACAGACCCTGTTCTAAAGTGGTTCCAATCATCACTTTCTTCAACATCAACCGTCTTTAGAGCCATATTTATCGCGTCTGCCGTCACAGGCATATATCTTCCCCTCACAAAGCATCCCCTTTCCACCCTCTCCGGAAAGTTAGCATAGAATTCACGCACCATTGTTGTGTTCACTGGTGCTATCTTCTCCGGATTTACAAACCTCCTCCACCCCCTCAACTCAATCATTGCCCGAATGGGCTTATAAACATCCTCTTCCCCAAACGACTCCCTCTGATAGTCCATTCCTCTTTCAGGGATTAAGGGTCTGGTATCAAGCTTTTTGTATCTTTGGAAGGCTTGGTAACTCACAAACCTAGTATCATCGTATTGCGAGTGGGTGGATGTGGAGGCTCTTCTCTTTCTGGTGGACATGGTTAAAATAGTTTCTGCAGCTTACACTTTATTAGCACAAGTGTTCCCCAACACAATCAACAATCTAGCAGCTAAAACACAAACACCCCCAAACTTCAACTCTACTACCCAATATCCACACTCTCCTTGTCTACTCCTTCTCCAAACTTCACAATCAATTTTTCAGCACCCAAACTACTTCACAATGCAACACTTCTCCAACTACTACCTCCTTTTACTACTAACAACTTTCAAGAAAAGGTGAAGATTACCTTTTTGATGGTGTTCTCCACGATGTTCTTGCTTCTAATGTTGATTTGAGGCTATGGAATGGAGCTTTGTTGGTTGAGATAGCTAAGGGTTTTTAGGAATTTAAGAGTTTTGGTTGTGGTTGGGTTTGATTTGTGAAGGATTTGTGGGTAATTTGTGGATTTTCGTGGGTTTTGTGGAGAAGGGGGTTAGGTTTTGGTTTTGAAATTGGGGCAAATCTGATTTCTGGGCGTTTTTAAGTTCGATTTCCGGCGCCGCGTTCGCTTTAGCCTGCGGCCAATGTTCTCGCACTCTTCAGATTTTCTGCGCCGCGCTCTGGTGCCGCGACGCCTTAGACTTGGCATTTTTCTGGATTTACGCGCGTTCGCTGGCCATGGCGCTTAAACTTCGCCGCTTCTTTTGGCGCGCGCCGCTTCCCGCGCGCCGCGCCGCTTCTCGCAAGCGACGCTAACCTGCTTTTTCAAAATCTCGCTTTTCTTCGCCGCTTCTTCGCTTTATTGCTCAGCACTACGATACAAAGACAAACACTACCTCCGTGAGACCGTTCTTAATAAAAACTACTATATTAAAATAAAATAAATCAAAATAATTTGGGTTGCCTCCCAGTAGCCTTTGTCTTTAACGTCTTTTAGCGGGGCCTTGAGTTCTTAGTTTTAATAACCGTGGGGTGGATCAACCCCAACTAATCCATTTTCTCCACATTTTGCGTTTTCTTTTCTTTCCTCTTAGCATTATCGATGAGGGAGTTCGGGAACACATACGTGCGTCGGTGGGGTTTGGCAAACCATGCACGCTGGCTCATCTCCTTTGGTTGACTTGTAATGGCTCACGGGGGCTTGATGGTCTTGATTGCAAAGCACTGCTCATGGTTGGTGGCTCGATGACATGTTTAAAAACTTTAAATACCATTTCTTCCTTCTCCACCTCAATGTTAGCTCTCCTTTCTACATCAATCAAAGCTCTCCGTTGCTAGGAATGGTCTCCTAATATGATAGGGATTTCGCGTCTTCTTCCATGTCTAGAATGAGGAAGTGCGGGAAAGAAGAATTTTCCTACTTTGACAATCACGTCCTCAATTTTTCCTCTTGGATGAACCACCATCTGTCGGTTAGTTGCGGACTACGGTGGTTGGTTTGGCCTCACTGACTCCATCGTTTAAATGCGATAAGGCATCGATTTATACTTGCCCTAAATCACACGAGCTCTGTTGCAAGTCACCCCGCTGTGCAAGGTAGTGTAAAGCTTCCCGGATCCCCGGTTTTGGTGGCAACTTCTTCGCAAGATAGCACTACACTCTTACATTAGTGCTCTTATCTCATATTCCGCGAACCTTCTTCTTTCCCAATATTTCTTCATGAACTTGAAATAGGAGGCATACGCTCTAATGCTTCTATAAAGGGGATGTTGATATGCGAACTTCTGAATACCTCAAGAATTTGGAGAATTGTTTATCAACCGCCTTATTTTGTAATCTACGGGAAAGGGATCTTTCGTATACTCCTTCTGCAGAGTTTTCTATCACCGGGCTAGGTTCAACCACCTTCTCTTTTCTATCTCGCCCTTTTTCAATTCTTTGGTGAAAAAGGCTTTGCTCATTGTTGCCACTTCAGTATCTTGCTCGACACTGCTCGCCAGTTTACCTCTGTGTTGCTTGGCGGTGTACCGTGTTCTTGTTTGTTTGCTTTGATAAATGACCACTTGTGTTTCCAAGTTCTGAGCGAGGATCTAGCACATCGTGGCCCAGTGCAGGCGTTGACAAGTCTTTGTCCGCTTGCTTCGGCTCGTCGGCTTTTCTTGCTGAACCGGTGCATTGAACTGTTGAGGATGATGGGCCTGAGTAAAGGGCTACTGATTTTGGTTCTGCTGGGTTTGATCTGGCCTGTATTGATTCTGCGCCCTCGGTCTCCTCCATGAGAAATTTGGGTGATTTCTCCACCCTGGATTATAAGTGTTGGAGTATGGATTGTTTTGTGGCCTTTGATAATTACCCACGTCCTGACACTCTGCCTGCTCCATTGGTATATTATTGGGATCAGCTGAAGGACACCTATCGAATGTGTGTGGGCGCACATATTTCACGACTTTTAGGCATCGGACCGCATTCATCGACATTTGTATGTTCTTTGAATTGTTTTGCCAAAAGGGCCACTGGGCATTCAAGGCAAGAATGACATCTATTTCGTGGACTCACGTGCTATTCTCCTCGACATCGACCTCTACGTGACATGGTTGTTGGTGGCCATATCTTCTAATAACTCGTGAGCGTCGTGGGCTGTTTTCCTCATGAATGCCCGCTCTTTCTGCATCTATGATGGTTACGGTTGTCTTGCTCGGCCAGTTATAGAAGATGTGGACCAAGTTCCTGATTCAATCTGATGGTGTGGACATTTTCTCTACAAGTCTTTGAACCTTTCCCAGGCTTCATATATGGACTCTCCATCTGCTTGGTAGAAGTTGTTCAACTCCCCTCTCAATTTTGCTGCTTTGCATGGGGGAAAGAACTTGGCTAGGAATTTCTGTGCCAGCTCTTGCCATGTAAAAATCGAATCGGCCGGCAGGGAATTCAACCATACTTTTGCTCTATCCCTGAGTGAGAAGGGAAAGAGCCTCAATCTGACGGCATGTCGATAACAGTTATATCTGAAAGTTGCACATAGCTCCAAGAAATTAGCTATGTGCATATGTGGATCCTCCGATGGCAGCCCTCCAAATTGCACTGTGTGCTGTACCATGCTCAGAATCGCCGGTTTTATCTCGAAGTTGTTTGCTCCTATGGCAGGGAGCCTAATACATGTCTGTGCTCCATTCACTCTAGGCAACACATAGTCTCCCAAGCTTCTTTCTGCCTGGACTTGAACTCTTTCCTCGACATCCATAGGTACTTGCCGAGTTATTCCTGGATTATGTTGATTTTCACCTAACCCCTCTCTCATCGTATTTGTTGTTACGAATGCCGCCCATCTCTATCAAGGTTGCAATCCTGATTCTTTCGCTACATTTACAGGTTTTCTCAATCTCTGGATTGAAGGGAACAAGAGTGTCTGCCCCTCTTCTCTTTCGCATAAACTGATTTCCTGAAATAGATAAAAAACAGACAACAAATCACGGCACCCTGATTTTTACCAAAAATAAAAGAAAACAAAACGTAAAAATTAAAAATAAAAAAATAAAAACCAAATTAGAAATTAAAAATAGATAAATTTGATATTGAACTATGCCTAATCCCCGGCAACGGCGCCAAAAACTTGATGCGCGAAAAGATGCACACACTTTAACGCAAGTGCACGTTATCGTGACAAGTAATATAGTCTTGATAAGACCAAGATATATCGCGAGATTTGGGTTCAAGTACCAACTATCTATCTTTTGGTATCTATTTGGTAATTGATATGTGATTTTGTGGTTTATAACTAATAATTATAGAAGCTAATTAACTATAGGTTTACTTCAGTTGTGATGGGAATAGGGCTTCCATGTCTCCTCAACTATCCGCTTATGTTATTTATTAATGCAACGAATTATGGTCTTCTTCTCTCGGAGCTAGCAGGTTTACGAAATCGTTTTATATTCCCGTTAAGGATATATAAACACTCAACCAAAGATTGCACCTTACCTACCTTTCGGTGATAAGGATAACTCTATAGGAGGATTAAGAACAAAAACCTAGTTAAGCGTCACGCATGCGCAAAATTAGGGTTGTTAAGCCTCATTAACTTACATAAATAATTGAGGTATTTTCATCCCCAATCCAAGAATGTCTACCCAACTTACAACATATTCACAACCTCCTCCTTTCGAAGTTTGATTAGAAATCATATAAGGATAATTAGTTGTCAATTAATTACCAAGCATTCAAAGCAATTATTGGATAAATCTCTCAAAGAAGAATAATAACCATAAACATGCATTAATTCATAACATAAGTTTCTAGTGAATCAACATGGAAAGCCCTATAAGAGAATTAGTTCCTAGCCATAGACATGACAAGAACTAATTCAAAGTTCATCATACAAAAAGTGAAATAAAAGAAAAGAAAAAGAAAAGAAAAAGAAAAGAAAGTACTAAATTATGGTCTCCAATCTCCAAGCAAGAATCCTTGAGTTGTGCAAGAAGGGGAACCCTTAAAATCTGCCTAGGGTTCTCCTTTTATAGGCTGAAAACCGCCTTTCTCTTTTCATTCAGGCCTGACCCAGAATTTCGTCCAAATCCTGATTTTTCCCGCGTCGGCGCCGCGACCCTGCTTTTGGCGCCGCGGCGCCGGAACTTCTGAAGCACTTCGGGTGATTTGGCGACGCGGCCCTGATTTACCTGGCATGCATGCGGCGCGTACTGGATCCTCTGCAGCCTCTCGATGATTAGCGCCGCGGCCTCGCTTCATCTGCAGGAGGCGCGCGGCTGTCTGAGTTTTGCCTCGTTCGCCACTTTCTCTGTTTTTAGCTCTGGAACCTCCACTTTTGCCCTCTTTTAGCTCCTTTTCCGCCATTTGGCCATTTTTACCACTTTGACTCAAAAGAAAGGAAAACTATCCTAATACGACACTTATTTGTACAAAAAGGGACAAAAGACTAACTGAAACTGACTCAAAAAGTGTATATAAAATACACCGATCACCAAGTGCGCAGTATCTGTTCAAAATCAGTAAAATACACAATGTAGTATCTATTTTTTGGAAATACGAATATATTCCAATCAGTTTAAAATAAGAGGGGCAAAATCGTCCAAAAATCAGTACGGGACAACGGAACAGTAGCAACGCAACACCAACACAACTAAATGGTGCAGCGATCGGCGCAAACCACCGGCAAAGTAACAGATAAACCAGCAAACCAGATCGACCCATAACTTAAAAAACAATGTCAAGAGTAGTCCGAAAAATCACAATAGATATGACATAGGTGCGGGTTGCGGGCTAAATTTCTATCAAATAGTTAACAGATCCCAAAGGCGAAACGTCATAGTCGCAAACGATCAGTCCAACAGAGGCCAAAAACAACAGATATCCAACAAAACGAAATCAACACAGTCGCCGGAGTTTTTTAGAACTCCGGCGAGATATCAAAAAAATCAGAAAAATTAGCCCACTAACTAAAGCCAAACAAATATCAAGAAATAAAACCCACGGAGGTCGCCAGAGTTTCAAGATACTCGTGAGATATAAAAATGTGAAAACAAAGCGACCCATACTTAAATCAAGTAAAGGAGTGTGGCTGCGTCATTCTGTGGCGAGTCATTGGAGCGACGCCACCGCAATGGTGAGGTCGACGAGGAATAAAGGTAACAGAGTATTGGTGGTTCGCTGGTGGTTCTGTGGGGAGGTTCGTGAGGGTGTTCGCCGGTGGTGTGGTGGTGTAGTTCGCCGGACCACAGAGGATAATGGGGTGTGGGGGAGGTCGACTGATCTGTCTGTGTGTGTGTGCCGGCTGGTTCGCCAGAGATGGAACTCCGGTGAAGGAGGGGCGGCGACGGGAGTTGGAGAGGGGAGGGCAATCAGGAGTGTGCGGCTGGGGTGCTTAAAGGGGGTTCGCCGGAGCTTGGAGCTCCGGCGAAGGGCGACGGCGACGGGAGAGACAGGGAGAGAGGGTGAGTGATGAGGGAGAAAAAAATCTGAAAGGGGGGGGGGGGAGGTTTAGGTTTGTGCGGCTGTTGATTCATTTTGGGCGGCTGAGGTTTTTTTTAATGGGGGGGGGGGGGGGTAAGGTTTTTATTTATAGGGGTATTTAGGTTTAGGGGTTTGGGTATTGGGTATTGGTTATTGGAGGGAAAAGATGAAAGGTGTACTGAGCTTCATTTTTGGGCCTCAGTTTGGGCTTCGGTTTTCAGCGGATTGGACTGATTCAGATTTTGCCTCGGACTGGACTGGTTTGACAAAAATGCAAAACGGGTTTATTATTTAAAAGAAAAATTATTTAAAGGTACAAAATTATCAAAATAAAATGTCGACGCTATAATGCAATATTTAAGAAATGTTTAATGCCTAATTAAGTAAACACGCGGTGCCAATTAATTATTCAAAGAGATGCAAACATTATTAAAATAAAACGACGGTGTAATAATAATAGAAACATAATATTAACAAAGACATCATGCTTAATTTAAAATAAAAAGATGCAATGCCATTTTGTGAAGAAATAAACATAGAATATTATGTAAAAAATGCAAAAATGATGATTAAAATGCGGTGTCCTAAAATGCTTAAAATTGCAAGAAATGACTAAAAGATGGGTCAAAATTGGGTGTCAACAGCAGGGAGTGTCTCATGTGGTCAGTTACTATTCACGAATGAAGGATCTATGAGATGAGACCGATTCCATAATTCCTCCATCTACATGTGAATGCGACAGCCCCCGGGCTTATGTTGATCACCTTGCTGGCCAGAGTTTATTAGAGTTTTTGATGGGATTAAATGATGGTTATACTCAAGCACGAAGCCACATTTTGTTGTTATCACCTACGCCTAGTGTCAATCAAGCATATGCTATGATTGCGCAAGATGAAAGTCAGAAGTCCATTACTGGAAGATTCGGAGGCATTGATTCGACTGAGTCTGTGGCTTTATATGGGAAGTCAACACAATAGCAACAAAAGAAACCAAATCAGTCTGGTGGTTTCTGTGATTATTGCAAGATGAAAGGTCACATTAGAGAGAATTGTCGCAAGTTGTTGTTTTTCTGTGATTACTGCAAGAAACAAGGTCATATTGCAGAAAAATGTTATAGACTGATGGCAGATTCCAAAGAGAACAGGAAGGTTAATCACGGTATTGTTGTTCCTGACCACTGCAGAGACATGAGGGAGTTGTCTAAACAGCAACATGATATTCTCCAGAATAGGATGTCTCAGTGTAGTCCAGACAGATATGAAAAGGTGCTATAGGTGTTGGACCCGGCGAGACAAGCGATGACGAGCTCGCTCATGGCAGGTAACCTTATGTCTTATGAACATAGGGGTACCATTAATTCAGATTGGATAGTGGACACAGGGGCAACTAACCATATGGTTAGTAATAACAACATGATTGAGAAAAATGATAGGGATAGTGCAGGGCAGGTACAACTCCCTACAGGTGATGTGGCTAGAATCACACATACTGGGAGTTGCAGATTGAAGAGTGGTGATCTCATTGAGCATGTGCTGTGTGTTCCTACTTTTAAGTTCAATATGCTCTCAGTGTCGAAGTTAACCAAGGAGTTAAACTGCTGTGCAAGATTTTTCCCTGATTTGTCCTGCAGGATCTGTTTACTAGGGAAGGTCAAGGAGACTGGTAGAGAAGTTGATGGATTGTACATACTGGAATCAGGTAGAAGCTACAAGGAAGCAATAAAGGCACATGCCCATGCCTCTTTGACAGTGATCTCCAAGGATGAGCTGGAAGCTGAGCTCTGGCACAGAAGAATGGGGGCATGTCCCATTGAGTATGCTTAAGAAAATTACTACTTTTAGACTCAAATCGAATTTCTCAATATGTCATTGTGATGTTTGTCCATTAGCTAGACAAACAAGAAAGCCTCTCCCTGACAGTATGAGTAGAACTGAAATACCTTTCCAACTTTTACACCTGGATATCTGGGGTCCTTATAGAGTGTCATCTTATGATAATATGAGATATTTCCTTACTGTGGTGGATGATTACACTAGATGGACATGGATTTTCTTACTACACATTAAATCTGATGTGATATCTGTTCTAAAAAATTTGTTTCTACAGATAAAAACTCAGTTTAATGTGGATGTTAAGGGTGTCAGGACATATAATGGAACTGAATTTGTTAATACTTCATGTTTAGATCTCTTTAATAAATTAGGGATCATACATCAAAGGTCCTGCCCTTATACTCCACAGCAGAATGGAGTAGTTGAAAGGAAACATAGGCACATTTCGGAGATTGCCAGGACCATTAAGTTACAAGGTCATCTGCCAGTTAAATTCTAGAGTGAGTGTGTGCAGGCTGCTGTTTATATCATTAACAGGGTTCCTACTGTTATATTAGGGAATGTTTCACCCTATGAGAAATTGTTTAAAAGAATACCTTCACTTTCACACTTGAGGGTGATAGGATGTCTTTGCTATGCCTCAAACTGGGTAAACAAGGACAAGTTTGAACCAAGGGCCATTAAGGCAGTATTACTTGGATATGCTATCAACAGGAAAGGATACAAGCTGCTGAACATGCGATGAGATGCTTTGTTAGCAGAGTCACAATTTCCATGAAAACATTTTCCCCTACCAACAATTCAAGGAGAATGGAGACTCAACTATATCTCCATGCTCTGATCATAGTTTGTTTCCTGATATTGCACGGGTTCCTCGCGCCTATTCGATGGAGAATGTGAGTATACATCATGAGCGGGTTTACGGAGTGAGGACGATGAGATGCAGTGGAGACAACAGAGGTGCCACTAGAGGCCATCATCCGGCCGATAACCATGTGACTTAGAAGATGGAGAAGGCTGGCGAAGTGCGGTATCATTGAGGATATTAGAAGGTCCAACGAGTAAGGAGAACTCCAACTGGTCAATGATTTTTTGCATCCAGGGTCAACACTTCCCCCCTCCTACACACAGTCAGGCAGGATGTGTATATCCAATATCAAAGGTGGTGGATTATACTGGGGTCTCTGATTAGTATCACGCTTCTAGCGAATCTCGTGAACATGAGCCACGGACATACCGTAGGCGACGAGATTCAAGGTGGGTAGAAGCCGTGAATTAAATCCAAGCTCTGAAAGCAATAAAACACAGGAGGTTGTTGACTTGCCTCACAACAAGAAGGCCAGTGGTTGCAAATGGGTATATAAAATTAAGTATAAGGCTACATGTGAGGTGGAGAGATTTAAGGCAAGACTTGTAGCTAAGGGATACAATAAATGAGAAGGGGTAGATTACCAGGAGACCTTCTCTCCAGTTGTGAAGATGGTCACTGTCAGGAGTGTGATTTCAGTTGCAGTTTCTAAAGGTTGGCTATTCAACAAATGGATGTATTCAATGCATTCCTTCAAAGAGATCTAAATGAGAAGGTGTATATGAGCTTGCCACAAGGAATTGCACATGAACAAGGCGAGTTCTGATCGCTTAAATCATTATATGGTCTTAAGCAAGCCTCCCGACAGTGGAATATAAAACTAACCACTGCACTGATGTCATCTGGTTTTGTCCAAAGTCTTTTTGACTATTCTCTGCTTATCAAGAGGGATGGAGATAAAATAGCAATGGTGCTGATATATGTGGATGATCTTCTCTTGACTGGTAATGATCAAGGGCTTATTGATGAGACAAAGACTATCTTGCAACATCATTTCAAAATCAAGGACCTTGGTGAGCTTAGGTACTTCCTAGGTTTTAAATTTGCAAGGAATAAAGAGGGGATAGTGATGCATCAACGAAAGTACTCACTGGAGCTGATTGAGGACATGGGTTTAACTGGTTCCAAACCAGTAACTTCCCCAATGAAAGCAAATGTGAAACTTCACGGTTGAGTATGATGCTCTTGTGAAGGAGCGAGGAAAGATGGGGCATCAGCAGCAAAGTTGGTGCGGCAATTTCACTACACGTCGATACCATCAAGAATCCATGACTTATCAAAGGTTGGTTGGGCGACTCGCGTATTTGACTAATACTAGTAGGACATATCTTTCGATTCAACGTGTGAGTCAATTTATGCAACACCCAAACAGTCCATAAGGTCGCGGTGAAAGAGTTGTAAGGTATGTAAAGCGCACTGGCTTAGAGTGCTAATAGCGTGAGAAGATAGTAACATTCAGCCGCTTATTGCGGCCAGATTGGGCTTCTGTCCTATTACTAGAAGATCGGTGTCGGTATTCGGTGTACTTTGGATCTTCTCTTATCTCGTGAAAATCCAAGCAATCGCTTCTCGGAGCTCGGCGATCCGAGTATAGATCTTTCGCATCGGTGGTAGCAGATTGTATGGATTAAGGATCGTTTTGAGCTTGGTGTGTTCTTGTGACTTCTTGTTTTGACTCATTGTGACAACAAATCTGCAATCCATATTGCTACGAATCCAGTGTTTCATGGCGGACAGCACGTCGAGATCGATTGTTACCATCGTGGAGAAGGTGCGATCTGTGCGATTTCTCCGACATATATCTTGACTGATGACCAACCAGCGGATATGCTGACTAAGGCCTTGTTACCAGGACACCATATGTATCTTCTTTCCAAGCTCGGAATGAAGAATTTGTTCTTACATCCTCGCTTGAGGGGGGGGGGGGGGTGTTGAGGATATTAAGTAGTAATTAAAAGTTAAGTAGTAGTAGTGGTTAAATATTATTTAGGGGTAAAATGGTCTTTTCATACTTCAGGGGTAAAATGGTCTTTTACCTTTATAGTTAGTCTACTCACTTTCTCTATAAGCTTGTAGTCAGTCTTCTCTCTTGCCCTAGAAGCTTGTACACAGAACATTTGGCCTTTGTGGTTGTTCATAATGAAAATTGATAAAGCTTTCACAAATTCATCTTCATTAACTGATTCTTCTGCATTTAACAGAGGAAGTTGTTATATTACTGCATGAATCTCTGTTATGTAAGTTCTTGTCCTTGCTACTTCTTGTAAAGAATTGAGACTCTTAACCATAAAAGGAGTTCATGTTCTCATTCCATTTTCGATGTGAGACTTTTAACACTTTCCGCAAGTCCAGACCTCATTAACCGGAGCATGGACAATATAATTTGGGAGCTCAACATCGACGAATAAAGAATTGAAATGCGTCTGACTCTAATACCATGTAAAAAATAGATCTTGGGTCTAACTCAACCCCAAAAGTTAGCTTATAGGATAAGGATTGTCCAAGTCCATATAAGAAGTCAATGTTCTCATTTCATTTCCGATGTAATACTCTTAACAATAACATATGTATATATATTGATAATATAAAAAGCAAAGAAAGATAATATCATACTCTGGAAGATATTATTCTCGAAAAATATTCTACCACGAAAATATAAATTTTGGAAGCATATTAAAACTCACGTGTAAAGTACGTGATATAGCCTGAGCCATATCCATTTCATTTAACGAACGCATATTCGCATGACGAAATCTTACAAGACTAAACCACAACTCCACTCATCCACGTACTTCACTCTCTTCACATTTCTCTGTAAATTAAAGAAATATCAGTACTCTCTCAATCCTTCCTAGTTGTGCCCCCAATTTATAAGGTAATTCTAGGCATAATTTGAGGAGGGAACTACTAATTCAATCTAAATAATATTATTCATCCATCTCAATTTAAGTATTTTAATTTGACTAGACACGAAGTTTAAGAATTAAAGAGACTTTTGAATCTTATAGTGTTAAATTAAAGATATGTATAATGTACTAAAATATTTTTTAGTTTTATGATTATAAACTTATCATGTAGTATCTTTAGTTGTCAACTTACTATATATAGAAAGAGACATCATAACGAAAAAGAAAAAAAAACACTCAAATTAAAAGGAAAGAGTATAATACTTTTATATATTGTACCAAAATAGTAATTCATAAAAGATATTATTCTCGAGAATACATCCACCCACGAAAATAAATTTTGAGGAGCCTCATTTATCAACGAACGCATATTCGTTATCTGTATAAACAAATATCAGTACACTCTCTTTCTCACACACACATTGCCGTTATTCACTCTTTCTCTTTATCTCTCTACAATTTTAATGGCCGGTGTGTTGGAAACCATCGCAGTTCCACGCGCCTCCGCTTTCTTGTCGTCTGCACGTTTGGTTCCTAATGCCGATTCTTCGTCGTTCTCCGGTCGTAGGTCCTCCGTCGTTAATTTTTCTCACTTCAGAGGACTTAAGGTGCAGCTGAGTCGTTCGTCGGTTTCACTAAGCTCACGTTCGGATTCCGTTCGACGTGGTGGACGAATTGTATGTGAAGCTCAGGAAACAGCTGTTACAGGTGTTTCTCTCTTCCTTCCCCTCAAATTTACAACTTGCTTTATTTTACTTATGTTTGTAGTAACGTAGTTCGACTTAGACATAAAATCATTAATAAAATTATAAGGATCAACGTTCAATAAGATGAGGAAGACTCTTAAAACATTGATAATGAAGCCCGTTTGGTTTAGCTGATTTAAAAGTAGTAGCTGATAAGTATTAGATGCTGATAAATATTTTTAAGTGCTGAAGCTAATTTGATAAATAATCAGTTATGCATTTGGATAAAAATGATGAAATTGATAATACTTTTTTTTTCCATTTAAGTTGAGATCAGAGAGTAAATAGAATAGAGTTTATCAGTCACGCCTGAAATGATTAAGTAACTTCAGAAAAGTAAGCAAAAGATGCTGTCTTATTACGGTCAACATTCAACAAGTACATTTTATCTTTCATGTAGCATTTTCTTACAAACTTTTCATTCTTAGTGATAATCACTTTTGGGAACCAAAAGCTACTTTGAAATCATTTTCATCCAATTTGAGGACCGATACAAGATTCTTTCTCATAGAGGGGATATGATACACATTTTTCAGAGTTAAAGTATTTTCCGAAATGAGGGGAGAACAACAGTGCCTACGCTAAGAACTTCGCTTGATGACGCATATCCCATGTAGACGGCCTTGACCTCTTTCATCATTTCATATGTCTTGAACAAACTCTTGTTTGGGGTAACATGACAGGTAGCACATGAGTCCATCCACCAATCAATAGTGCCATTGTTGACAAGGCATACTTCAGACATGATAGCGACAAAGTCTTTGTCATCAATCACATTAGTTTGTTCCTTTTTCTTGTCTTTCCCCTTACAGTGACGACATTCCCTAGCATAGTGGCCAGGTTTGCCACAAACATAACAACTGTCTTTCTTTTTGTTGTTTCTGTTATCCTCATTCCCATTTTTCTTAAAGAATTTCCTCTTCTTGAACGTTCCTTGGTTTCCCTTAGATGTTCCATGAAGGTTTTTCTTATAAACATGATTCACACCATCATTCTTCGAAGAAATTGAACCATCTCTTCTAAGACTTCCAGTCTCAATTTGAATGCCCTGAAAAAGTTCATCCAAAGAGATAGGCCTCTTCTTGTGTTTTAGTTTCTTTTGGTAATCTTTCCACGAAGGCGAAAATTTACCAATGATGGTTGAAACTTGAAAAGTTTCAGAAATGGGTTCACAAGCATCAACATATTATGTTGCTATATCATTTACTCCAACATGATCAATGACCATTCGAGAATCCACCATATTGTATTCAACATACTTGTTAACAAAAAAATACTTATTACCAGCATCTTCATTTACATACCTTCATTTTATAGCATTTCAGAGTTCTGCAGCAGTTTTGTGGAAGTGAAATACATTGAACATTATGTTGTTCAGTGACTGCAGAATGGTGTAGCGACAAACGAAATCATCATTTTTCCATTTGTTCGCCTTCTTTATTGCCTCAGTCTTTTGTGCCTCTGTTGCATCCGAATCAGTGACTTCCTCCGGACAACCTTGAAACATAACATAGAATATCTTTGTAATTGTAAAAAGGTACTCCATCTTTAGACTCCAACACTTGTAGTTGAGTCATTTCAGCCTTTCCAATTTGTCTCCATCGTTCATCTGCGCCTTAACCAATACTGACTCCATTGCAGAAAATTAATACCTTTAAAAATTATTGTATCATAGGGTAATGGAATTAATAATAAGTTAGGCACACCGAAAAACAATGTTATCTTTAAAGGTATTAATTCCTCCATCTCAGGTGTAAAAGGTTCACAGAGGAATCAACTTTCCAGGATACAAAACCTATATTCTTAGAAATTCGAAAGTTACACTAACGAATTTCAAAAGCAGAAATCACACGTATAAAATATAGACTTTAAAGAAAGAATAAATCTCAGAGAAGGGGAATTTCAGAAGCAGAAATTGTATTATGTTTTCTGTAATGTATTCTATATCTTTCGTTTCTGCAAATCACTGAGTATTTATGGATACTCAATGGTTGCCCGAAATGTTTTTACGTTTCATCCCCTGTCCCCCATTTATTTATTTTTATTTTTTATTTATATATATATATATATATAAGAGAAAGTTTTGAACTATTGAAGCTACTATTGGTTTTTCTCCATAATGAATGGAAGCCTAAAAGCGTAACCAACATGTCAAACCCATTAACTCCTTTTATAACTACAAGGAAGTTCAAACTTCTTCTCAAACACCAATGTGAGACAAATGACTCTTTATTTAAAACACATCAATGCGGGACAATTGACTATGTGGGAAAAATGACAATGTAGTACAAGTGACAGAGCTTTATAAGGCATGACAGATCCTGGGACCAAAGCGGACAATACGTTCCATGGACTTGGATCGTGACAAATTTGGTATCAGAGCCACGACCCAAGTCCATGGCACATATTGTTTTCTTTGAATCTAGGCCCGCACGGATTTGTTGTTCGGGCTATGCCACATCTAGCCCCAAAAGTGCGTATACCTTGTGAACTTGAGTCACTCCCCTCATTCCAATGTGGGATTCGTCTAAGGTGTCATGTGCACATCATCTTCAGAAGTTTGTCAGTTCTGTTTGATCCACCCTCATTAGCCCGCCCACCGTCAGGGGCGTCGTAGTGTCGTTAGCTTAGTAGAGGCTTTATTCTTTAGTAAAGTGGGAAATGTTATTTGTGCCTTTACGTGAGTATAGTATAGGGAATGCACTAGCACAACCCTTAGTTGGGAAAAAAAATCAGATGATGTAAAATTTGCTCTTTGGCTTCTGAGTAATCAGGATATTTGATACATCAGCTATCTCGGGTAGTAAATTTCATATTGTCTCTTAGTTTTAGGTAGGGATAAGGTCTGCGTACACACTTCTCTCCCCAAATCCATTTGTGAGATTACACTGGGTATGTTGTTGTTGTTGTTGTTTATCAGCTTTAGGTTTGCTTTGATATTAGCATGATTGAGAAACACGATTTGATCCTAAAGGCATTGCTTCTGCAGAACTTCCTGAAAGTATATTTATGTCTTAGAAAGAATCTGTATTAGGACAAATGTACTTTATATACATTCATATTATTATTAATGGAGATTAGTACTTTGACATTTGCAATTATTGAATTATTAGTTGATTATTTATAATATTCTATAATATGCATCCCTAGAGGTTACGCTGTTATTAATAGCGTGAGATATTAATATTATAACGTAACTCTTAAAATAGTCTCGACTAATGATCATCGAGAATGAGATATCGATGATATATGATATGTCGACATGTGGTCTGCATCATATCCTTAGAGAATGTAGTATGTCTCACCTGCTACGAGTTATGGATACTCGTGATGGACATATGGATACTTTGGAAGTATTGGTATACCCTGTTGATAAACTGTTTGTTATACATGTCTAGAGTATGATCAGCGTGTGGGAGATAGAAGTCCTTATACTTGAGGTCGATACACACATTGTCTACAGAGGAATGTACTTTCATCATGTCCTAAGCTCAAATGCCTATAGGTTGAGATACGACTTGTATTGGGTACATTACGAAGTGGATTGAAGGTGGTAGTTGAGCTAAGATTATGATTCATTCCTCGAATGTATATTCGAAAGGACACTCAGTTTCTCAGTCATATTAGGTTGACTAAGTCGTTGGCCAACGCAATAGACATATCTAGGATATGGTCTTGTTGTTAACTAATATAGATGATATATAATGATCAAGCCATTTGGATAGACACTTGGCAGATCCTAAGCTTGATCGAGTGTGTCGCGAATGAAAGGATTTTATCTTCCCACATAGAGGTTCAGTTTACCCGATTCGTGTAACTATACTTCACATATTGAGTTTGTCTTCCGGCACCGTCTAGGAGTTTCGTTTAGACCCTAATATGATTAGTGCCGATATGTGAAGGCATGTAAGATAACACTATGTCAACTGTTCCTTCAATTTAAGAATGTAATGAGAGAATATAAATGTTCGATTTATGATCGAGACATTTGAATGAATAATGATTATTTAATTAAGTCAAGATTGGATTTCAGATTTAATTAAAATGAAAACGAGACAATGTACCACACTGGACGTCGAGGAACGCAATGGAAATATTGGGTGGCGACGCTATAGGGCTGCGACGCCTAAGACTTAGAGTCGCGACGCCTATTACTTGAGTCGCGGCGCTACAAAGCCAGCGCGCCCATCGACCCATCGAGCCTCGCTCGGTCCGCCCACGAAAAACCCTAAGCTGCGTTTTAACCTAAAATGCAGCTATAAATAGAGGTTTCATTTCATTATTCAATACACTGAATTCATTATATTATTCTAAGTCTTAGAGACCTAGAAGTAAAATATTCTCTCGAACCTCTGCCGAATTTTCTAACAGTTCGAAAGAGGATTACATCGGAGTTCTAGGAACTTGCAACCGAAGATTCCAGATTTATCAAACCGTAAGTGTTCTTTCGGTGCATTACGGTTATACTATACATGTTATATGTTTACATGTATTTACGTTACCACATAATCATCCTACAGTTTGTCATTTGTTGGGTTTGAAACACAAATTTTCAAATTTCACTGCGTACACGAACCCGACAAATCCCTACACTTCCATCATTTTCAGCTTCTTTTTCTTGTGTAACATGATTTATTGAAAATGCAGCGGCTGCTGTTACCGATAAGACGTGGAAGTCACTCGTGATCGAGTCAGATTTACCCGTCCTGGTCGAATTTTGGGCTCCATGGTGTGGTCCATGCCGAATGATCCACCCCATCATTAATGAGCTAGCACAGGAATACGCCGGCAAGTTTAAATTCTTCCAGCTGAATACAGATGAAAGCCCCTCCACTGCAAGCGAATACGGGATCCGAAGTATCCCAACTGTCATGATTTTCAAGAACGGAGAGAAGAAAGACGCGGTGATTGGCGCAGTTCCTAAAGCAACATTGGCCACCAGCATCGAAAAGTTCTTGTAATAGAATGGTGCGCGCATATAGATACGTTTTGTAAGAATTTTTCTGTTTCTTTATGTATATTCTATTTTTGTCTTCAAAGCAGCTAGAATATAGTACTTAATAAACCTGAAATGCTCCTGGAGCTATGTTTCTTCTTATTTCAGCATTATGTTAGTAATATAATGTTTCTCACGTGTAGAATGCACTGGTATATTCATTTTCAAAGAATATAGTGGTATATATTGCTTTACACTTTCAGTCATCATAACTGAAGTAATATCCAATGTTTTATTCTGATGGAATGAACCCTCCATATTTGTCATTGTATGGTTTGCTATTAGCCAAAAACTTGTACATCTCTTGTTCAGTTCACTGAGCTTAGATTGCAGTTTCTCTATATTAATCAGTAATCACTGGTTTATGAGGTAACTGTTTGGGTTTTTGGTGTGAACGAGATTCGAGAGTACTATTGCCACGAGATTAAGTTGTATAAATTGCCACAAAACTTGAGTTCTCGTGCCAAACAAATTATATATTTTGCTACAATATGAAGACATGGCTACAACTTTTATTTTCCATGGCAAAAGAATAAACTTGCTATAAGTATATATTTCGTGGCTTTACCATAACAGTTACAACACTTTTTTTTTGTAGCAATAAGTATTAGTTCTTAGCCACGGACCATGTAAAGTCTGTAGCTATCCTTTAGCCACACTACATTTTGCCATGAATGCTAGGGAAAACAATATTATAGCTACAGTGTTTAGCCACATAAATTTTTATATTTAGCTACGTTGTATTTCGTAGCTATACACGTGTAATGTTACAGTGTGAGTAAGTGAATTACCTATTTATAATGTTGAGAATTATGGGGATGTGGATCAGAGTCAAGCAGACTATTGAGGATTTTTTAGAAATTTTAACAAAATTTAAGAATTCTCCAATTTTGGCTATCCTCGTGGATTTGTTTTCTTGCCAATTTGATGGTTAAGACTGAATCTAGTTTCTGAGAGTCATTTTTAATATGCTAGTATGCGTTTTTTTAATGGGAATAAAAGAAAACAAAGACTATATATTAAAAGAGCACATATGCATGGAGAGTATTAATTTATAGTAATTGACATTTTTTATTAAAATTTATAGTAGTTGGCATCTTGGGTAATGCACCTTTTTTATAATCGAGAACAAGTGTGATGAGAAAAATGATAAGAATTTAAACTCGACTTCAAAAGTTAGCTTATGAAATGATTATTGTTTAAGATCATATAAGGAGACCAAATAACTCACATGTTGATCCCACACACTCGGGATAGGACATGTGAAGCGTCGATAATATAACATGAGAGTCCAACATCGAGTAAATTATGAATTGAGATGAGTTTGACTTTGATACCATAATAAAAAGTAAGTTTTGAACTTAACTCAACCCCAAAAAGTTAGGGGTCCAATTGAACCCGACCTACAAAGCTAGATACGTTGCTTGCTATTGAAACTTTATTGTCTTTTCGGAAACATGTATTACTAGTAAGTACGATCTATTTATTTGGATGAAACACTTGTTAGAAATAAAAAAAGATTTGAATTCTTATACTCAAAATTTGTATTTGAATTCAGATGAATATTACCTCCTCCGTCTCAATTATTTGTGATTTTTCGGTTCTCAAAATTTATGATGTGAATTTTGATCAATGTTTTAAATTATATATTTTTCATCATATTGATATAAAAAAAATTACAACTTATAGTATTTTTTCTGTACTACTTTTAAATATCTAAATTCTAATTTAAATTATTAAGTTGATTTAGTCTAATTTAGCTTCCATAATTAGTGAAGGAAAAGCGACACTTATCTTGAGACAATGGAGTATGTAGTTATTAACTGTATTTGTCAACTTAAAATTGTTGACAATTTCCAAACGTGTACCTGAATTCAGGGTCTGTATTAGAAATTAAGACAAAAAATAGGTAATTAACTTCTCGAAATTTTCTCATTCAAACAAGACTATGATAATTAACAAACTATTTATTTGATATTGGAAGTCGTTATGAGGAGACAAGACTTTCTTTTCTTTTAGAGATTAGAGAAAAGAATAATAGACATGATTATTTGACTAATTAACATAAATGGAAAAGTTATGAATACATACGGAAGCAATTTATTCCACTTGATGTTCTTAATATATATTCCGAAAGAATTAATCACTTCATTATTCTTATTAAATGAATAAATATATATATATACAATTTATAATCTCCAAATATGAAAAATCTTATTCCTACTATACTCATAATATTTTAATTCTATTTGTACAAAAATTCTACAATTATGGTAATTATAAAACATTACTTTAATAATCTAATTTTGATAAAGAACTTTTCAGAATCGTGATATACACCAGATTCTATCACACCCCGATCATAGCGAGCCATTGTCTGTTGAGATCGCTACTAAAATCATCAAATAGAACTGAGAGAAGGCCCTTCGTAAAGATGTCAACAATTTGATATCTGGAGGGCACATGTAAAACACGTACTTGTCCACGAGCTACCTTTTCGCGAACAAAGTGAATATCCATTTCGATATGTTTAGTGCGCTGATGTTGGATTGGATTGCCAGAAAGATAGACTGTACTAACATTATCACAATAGACCAAGGTAGCTTTCTGAATAGGAAAGTGTAATTCTAATAGAAGATTACGCAGCCAACATAATTCAGATACCACATTAGTCACTCATCGATACTCAGCCTCAGCACTGGATTACGATAATGTAGTCTGGCATTTCTCAGACAATGAGATCAAGTTATCTCCAAGAAACATATAATAACCAGATGTCAAGCGTCTGGTATCAGGACAGTCACCCCAATCAACATATGTATATGACACCAGAATAGAGACAGAAGAAGGATATAAATGCAATCCATAATCAAGTGTGCCCTGGATATACCGTATAATGCGTTTGAGCGCATGCATGTGCTCAATCCGTGGGTTATGCATGAATAAACACACATGCTGAACTGCATAAGTAATACCAGGTCTCGTGAAAGTAAGATATTGAAGTGTCCCTGCAAGACTGCAATAGTAGTTGGATCCTCGTATGGTGTGCCTGACATAGTACTCAGCTTCGGTTTGATATCAACCGGAGTGGAAGTAGACTTACAAGATGACATACCAGCTCTCTCAATAATCTCCGCAACATACTTCATTTGAGATAAAAACAGACCACCTGAATGACGTGTGACAGCAATACTCAAGAAATAACTCAAGGGTCCCAAATTTTTCATTACAAATTCATGATTTTTAATGGGGCAAAAAAATCATGTTTTGTAGCCCACTGCCCCGAGGCCCACTGTTGTTTCCACCAATGTTCGTCCGCCACGGTTTTTGTCATTATTTTTACGATTTTGACCCTTTTTTACGCCACCGTTGCTGTGGGTTTGGCTTGAATTTTCAGAGAATGAGTGAGGATCATCTGACGTTGTCATCATCACGATGGAATTTGCTCCGGTAGCTGCTTTTTTAGTCAAGTTGGTCTCTTCTGAGGTAAAAAGTGGCTAGTCCACATTATTATTACGTATTTTTATCCCTAAAATTAATTTTTTTAATGTGAATTTGAGTTAATAGAGTGTGTACACGGATATAAAACCAAAAATAAACAATATTTTAATTAATTTGCCATTTAATCATTTAGTAGTTAGTGTTGTGCAATATGATTGGGCCATCAAAGTAGTTAGTGTTGTGCAATCATTTAGTAGTTAGTCTCTATTAATATGATATCCATATTAATAGAGATTCTTGTATTAGATAAGATTTTGTGGTTGATCTTAAAAGCGGATCAATTCACATGAGAGGTGGATATGAATTAGATTTAGAGAATTGAGACTGAGAATGTTTGTTCAAGCCATTACCATCAAGCTTCAATAACAATACTCATCTTGATTCTTTCTCGGTTAACATCTTTTTACTGCAACCCCGAAAGCAACAAATAAATAAACAAAAACATAAAAGTGTTCCTTGAGAATTAATATGCAAGAAAATCGAATTAATGGATGAGTTAAATTAAATCTCGTTAGAGACAAAATCAAGCTTTTGCTTGTCCTCTCTTTGAGCATTGACAACACAAAAAAAATATCAATTTTACCTTTATACATTATTATACTCTGGTATATATAAAATTTTATACAATTATACATACTTATATAGATTTATACAATTATATACACTTATATATATATATATAGTGTTTAAAATTATATCAACATTGTATACGTATGTATAAATAATGATAATACACATGTTTACGATAAAATGTATTAGCCACCATTACACCTCAATTTCAACACTAGATTAGAGGATGATGATGATGATTGTTGACACCCAATTTTGACCCTCCCGTCCAGTCATCAACTATAAAATTAGACTAATTTCGTAAAATAATTTTTTATAATAAAATGCAGCGATAAAACATAAGTACCGGCATAAATAAACAATTAATAATGACATCGCGTCTTACGTAGAGTTTTAAGCACTTAGAGTCCCGCGCCCGCATTAATTAATTTCAAGCTCTGTCAAACAATTAATAAATACATAAAACAAATAATTTAGCAATAACGTCGTGTCAGGTAGCATAGCCGCATTTATTAATACACAAGAGAATTTCATAATCATTCGTAATTTAAAATCAATTTTAATCTAATACATGCATTTAATAGCGTCGCATTTATAAAGAGTTTTAAAACAATTCTTAAAAAATCATACTTGCATTTAGCATTTAAATAATCTAATCTAAACTCTATTCAATTTTAATCTAACTTCGCAATAATGCATAATAATAAGTTTTTAAATAATAGCGCCGCATTTTAAAATATTAAGCACTAATTAAATAGCACGCCCACTTTATTCTCGTAATAATTTTAATAAAGCATTTAAATAATTTGAGCACAAGTTATTAATTTAATTTACTATTAATTACCTAATTAAACTCCTTAACCTACCCAAACATTATTTCCTAACTCACACCGCTCGCAGCCCAATACCGCGCCCAACCCTCTTCCCTTATCCAGCCTCAATACCCTAACATATTTTCCTCACCTCGCTCTTCCCTCTTCAATAGCCTTAGAAAGGAAACGAAACCCACTTTCACGCGAAACCCTAGCTCGCCACCTTCGCCGCCCGGATTTCTCACGAGAATCCGGCTTTCCTTTATCCACGCACTCTAGCCAGCCTTTTCCTTACCATATCCCTACCAAATCTCGCCTTCCTTAACCAAATCACTTACCTTCCTTACCCACGCAGTCACGCCAACGATTTCTTTCCATAACCAAACGAATCTTTCCGAATCGGTTACCTTATCATATCAAGTACTAAATCGCACGAATCAAGCACCAAATCGCGTTAATATCAGCCCTCACTACTTACCTCATAGGGAATCCAAAGCACGACTATATAAGCACACGCAAGCGTCGAACAAAAGCGTGGAGGATGAGAAGAGAGCTCACTGAGAGTCGACGACAATACAGAGCTAGAGAGGGTACCCATAGCATCGATGAAGGGCTCAGTGAGATAGCAATCATTTTACACCTTAGCAGCAGTTTAGGAACCACATAGCAATTTAGGGGAGAGTAAGGCAGAGCAGAGCACAGACCCATAGCAATCGACGGATACCTCTAGCAGCCAACACCTGCATAATCAAGATCGCAAAGTAGGAGTCCAAACTTTTCCTTCGATATCACCAGAAACCAAAGAAACAAGCCTACCCTTTCGTGATCGCGAAACCCAAAACCCGCCGATTGACCGACGACTTGATACGCTGCCCGGGTCGCCCCGGAAGGTAAAAATCCACTCCTCTCGACTGGCCCATGTTGTATTTTTCGTGCGAATTTGTGTTAAACAGGTGTTAGTCCATTCATGTTGTCGTATTCATTAATGTAGGAATCTGATATTGAATAAGCTTGCTTTAATTAATAGGGATGCATAATATCTAAATTGTTAAGATACTCTTCTGAGGTGTGATTTTCAGTCGACTCCCGATTTAATCGCTCAGTCGTGTGTTTATTTGTAGACATAAAGATCATGTCCTGTGGAACTATTTTGATGGTTGTTCGCTTAAATATATGTTAGTTTGATTCGATTAACTATTTATGTATGTTTGGCTATGTCTAAAGGGCTGATTATACCTCTGCATTTTCTGCTTGAGTATAAACTGCCTCCATGCTAGCATGTTAAATCCATATTGCATCATACTGATCGTTAAGTTGCCCGCACGCCGAATCATTCCGCAATGTCTATCAAGAAAATCACGTAGGATGTTCTCCTTTTCTTTAGAATAATCAACATGTTAATGCCGGAATTCTATCTTTCCCTTTATAACTATCCCGTGTCTAATCCATCAAGAGCATATGTACATATTTCTAACACACATATAGTATACATGATGCCTTAAACTACAAAGCAGTCTTTTTAGGCATTCTGTGTATTTTGGGTCTTTTTTATATATTATTACAATGTGTGTCTGATTGGCTTTAATTATCGGGTTTGTTGAGGCCCATTGCTTGTCCATACGCTTTCTTATAGCTTACCCATTAATTCAAATTGTTATGGGTCCAATTGTTGATTCCAAATTGCCGAACATAAACCGATTCAAATACGTGTTAAATGCTTACTCATTTTGAATAGAATTTGAACATGTTAAGTAATGTCACACGCCCTATCCTATGCAGATCTTAACACCGCCGAGTAAAATAATGTTGTTAATCGTTTGGGCTGAATTGCCTTTCCAAAGTTCATCCTCTAATTAAAATCGTTGGAATGTTGGCCTATATTATATACGGATCTGTTTCGTAGACTTGAAATATAACGGGCTCGTGGAATTTTCTTGCTTGCTTATCGCTTGCTCATCTCATCCGCCCGCTTGTGTGCTACTTGACTCGGGCCCATAAAATACTCATTTCGCCTCTGTTTTGACCTACGAACGTGTTAGATCTAGTCCATTCTTATCCACTCTCGCTGATAGCCATGCTGCTCATCAACGCTTGTATGGCATGACGATTCTTACGGGGGCTTATTTATTAGTGGATAAAGTTAGGACATCTGTGATATTTAGCACTGAATTATTTATGTCTAATATTATTTGGACGGATGCTAATCCTTATCTTTCTTTTTTTACATGGCACGCACCGGAGCAACAAAGAGTCTCATAACGAGACTCGTCGTGGCAAACGTAAAGGCATGCATATACATCCATCGAGTCCCTCTTCGGTCATTCCTAGACAAACAACAGATCGGGGTCATCCGCTCAATCCTCGCTTCTCTTATCTCTTCCTTATCTTACTTTATTTGTTATTGTAATTTATAACTTTGTAATTAATAGGAAACCAAGAGCAATTAGCATTTCGAACGCATAAGGGGAAGGTAATTTATAATTGGAAACGCATTTCTACTTTACGCGTCTTTTACGATTATTATATCTAAATTTTACCAAAGCAATCTAAATGATTTAACTTTCCTTATAAAATCAACAATTTGTTTCTTATTAAACCCATAATAAATGTCCTCCTAAACTCTCAACAAAAAATCATCTTAAGCATTTTTTATATAATATTACGCGCAGGTTAAGCAAGATTAACTTAACTAGCAGTATACCTAACTAGTTCATAAATAACCTTGGCATGAACACATAATTAGTCCATAAAGCGCCCTCTTAGCATTCTTTAGCATTTCTAGCCCTTTTAGCACTTTAAATCACTCCTTGGCGTTTAATACCTTTAGCATTTAGCACCCTTTAGCATTTTTTAGCACCTCTTTTAGCATTTTAAGCATTTTAGCATTTTATCGTCTAACCTTTTATTTGAGCAGGAGCCCTTTAAAATACCCTTTACTTTTAGCACCCTTTACTTTTAAAATTAATCCTTAGCACCCTTTTAATATTTAAGCACCCTAGCATTACTTTGTTTACACTCAAGACTTTTAAATTGCTAGCACTTTTGTTAAGTCTTTAGCCCTTAATATTTTAGCACCTCTTAGCATTCTTTCGCATATAGCACCTTTTTCCCTTTTAGACTTAAGCACCTTTAAACATTTTAACATTTTTTAGCATTTTATTGCGGGAAGATCTTTTACTTTGCATTTTTAAAATATAATAATTACCCTAGGTTTGGCAGACAACCGCAAGTTAGCGGATCTTAGAGGGTGCCTAACCCTTCCTCTAGATTAATAAAGAACTCTTACCTAATCTCATTAAGTTTAGCACCATTAAAATGGAGTTAATGTTTTACTTCAAACTAGTTAAACATTTAGGTGTCCTAATTCACCCAATTAATTAGGTGGCGACTCATGACAACCCTTAGCATTCTAGCAACCCTTTAGCATTTTAGCACCCTTTTAAACTTTAGCATCTTTTGCAATTTTAGCATCCTTTTAGCATTTTTAAAACCTTTAAGCCTCTTAAACTATTTAGCATTTTATTATTTATTTTCTAACATTTTATTAAGCAGGTCTCGCTATTCTTAAAATGTCGCATTTAAAAGTAGCGACAGAAATGGCGACTACTGGGATTTTAGGTTCTTAACCACAATGACCTAGTGGTTATTACTTGGCAATTATTTTGCATTTAATTTTTGTGTATTGTATTTTGTTTATTTTTTGCTACCTGCTTTACTGCTTTCCTTAAACTGGCATTCCGCTCATATTTCTTTCACTCTGGAAAATTCACACAATCACACACTGCATGCGAGGTGCGCTTGGTGCATCAGCAAAATTCTTTCTTCAAAACCCAAAATTAGGAGAGTTGGTAACATACGTGGAGTGCGGCCTAACCGGTGGCACGTAGCCTTCTCTCGAGTTGTCCGCCTGAACTCAAGCCCGTAAAAGCCAAATCTTAGAAACTTAAGATAGAGCTATACCACCCTTTATTTTAGGGCATGCATGCATTTACCTTAGGTGGGTCGGTCCTTGGCATCGACACCACAATTAGGAAGACACCAAAATTGTCGACGAGTTTCTCAATCCAACGGCCAACCAACATATTATGTGTAGCGTGACAATGACAAACAAATCCAAGCCCAATCATGACATGCTAAAATTGGGAAAAGTGCACCGTCATTTGGTCGTCATTTCCAACAAAGGCATTATAGTTGGACGACTTGGACAAATCCGTCATAATCTCGCATAAGTGACGTTTAGGCTTACCTCTGGCATAAAGAGGTCCCCCTGCATGTTATGAAACGTTTGAATATGCTATGTGCAATATATCTGCTACATACCTGCAAATTATGTGCTTTATGCTAACACCGTTTGTTGCATTTTTAGAAAGATTTATCATCTCCCCAAAAGGTCGATTTGTATTTGACTAAGCAACGACAGAGCAAAGAATATTTCGCAAGATCAAAGGCACGCCCAACGACATGACCGATTCAAGGGCATTTGAGCAAAACGAGCCTGAACTCGCTCTCGTTCCTATAGCAAAGCAGGGTCTCGTAAAAGAAAAGCAACATAGATCCGACGAGCAAATTTCGCCTACTACCACAAAGAATAACAACCATGCAGCCAAATCAAGTGCCCAAACATAACATACAAGCAACTATATCAAGACCCACGTTAGGCCGTACACCCTTTTCAAATCGGGACCATGTAGGAAACTGCACAGGATTGCAAGTCCAAACAGTCGTGCACGCTGATATCATGGACAAGGCGCTAAGTCGATACGAATCGACTTCCCAAAACTCACAAATTTTCTTCGAGCGCAGGTTTTTCATATTAACAGAAGCAGAAAGTGCAATAACCGAAGCAGAAAATACGGCGAAAGGTTTCTTCAGATAGCGTATGAAAAAAGCAAAGCGCAGAGGATGACAACACCTAAAGTCCGCAAGAAAAGCAAAGCAGCAGCAGAAAGGAGCATCAACAAACAATACCAAAGTTCGTAGTCCCGCAACAAAACCTAGCGATCAACTCTGCATAAAGTCAAATTGGCAACCCACGATCGCACACACCAAGGCATCATGGCAATTCATCATTTGCGCGTTTAGCACGTCCGCAGCGACAACACTCGCACTATCTCGCATATCGTGGACGATATCTCTACCCATAAAATTGCACTTCTCATATGTATTTTTAATTTTAAACAGTATACAATAACATTTTTCTCAAGCTTAGCTTAGGAGCATTTATCCTGGTGAGCAAAGAAGAACATCGCCCAGTAACGACGTTATCAAGACAAAGAAGTCTACGCAACGACGCCAAAGAAGAACACGCCCAGTAACGACGTTATCAAGACAGACAAGAAGTCTACGAACGACACTAGCAAAGAACACGCCCAGTAACGACGTTATCAAGACAACAAGTCTACGCAACGACGCCAAAGAAGAACATCGCCCAGTAACGACGTTATCAAGACAACAAGTCTACGCAACGACGCCAAGAAAGAACATCGCCCAGTAACGACGCTATCAAGACAAAGAAGTCTACGCAACGACACCAAAGAAGAACATCGCCCAGCAATGACGCGATCAAGACAAAGAAGTCCACGCAACGACGCCAAAGAAGAACATCGCCCAGCACCGACGTTATCAAGACAAAGAAGTCTACGCAACGACGCCAAAGAAGAACATCGCCCAGTAACGACGTTATCAAGACAAAGAAGTCTACGCAACGACGCCAAAGAAGAATATCGCCCAGTAACGACGTTATCAAGACAAAGAAGTCCACGCAACGACGCCAAGAAGAATATCGCCCAGTAACGACGTTATCAAGACAAAGAAGTCTACGCAACGACGCCAAAGAAGAATATCGCCCAGTAACGACGCGATCAAGACAAAGAAGTCTACGCAACGACGCCAAAGAAGAATATCGCCCAGTAACGACGCACAAAGACAAAGAAGTCTACGCAACGACGCCAAGAAGAATAACGCCCAGTAACGACGTTATCAAGACAAAGAAGTCCACGCAACGACGCCAAGAAGAACATCGCCCCAAGAACGACGTATCAAGACAAAGAAGTCTACGCAACGACGCCAAAGAAGAATAACGCCCAGTGCAACGACGCGATCAAGACAAAGAAGTCCACGCAACGACGCCAGCAGCAAACGCCCAGTGCAATGACGCGATCAAGACAAAGAAGTCCACGCAACGACGCCAAAGAAGAATATCGCCCAGTAACGACGCGATCAAGACAACAAGTCTACGCAACGACGCCAAGAAGAATATCGCCCAGTAACGACGCACAAGACAAAGAAGTTCACGCAACGACGCCAAAGAAGAATAACGCCCAGTAACGACGTTATCAAGACAAAGAAGTCCACGCAACGACGCCAAAGAAGAACACGCCCCAAGAACGACGTTATCAAGACAAAGAAGTCTACGCAACGACGCCAAAGAAGAATAACGCCCAGTAACGACGTTATCAAGACAAAGAAGTCCACGCAACGACGCCAAGCCTAAACGCCCAGTAATGACGCGATCAAGACAAAGAAGTCCACGCAACGACGCCAGCAGCAACCCGTCCAAGCAACGACGCTATCAGCACAGCAAGTCCAAAAAAAAAAAAACGACGCCATCATCAGCATATCACATCTACGCAGGGACGATTTCTCTGTTCTCAAAATTGCATTTTTTCTCATTCATGCTTTATCATTCTGTCTTAGCAGTTATGCACTAACTTTTTCTTGAGCTTTAGTCTACAGGTGACGGCAAAGAAAGACAACATATCCGCGTTCACAATCGCAACACGTCTGTGCAAGGACGAAAATCACAGCATTCACAACATCGCATCAACACAGCAGGCATCACATTTTTGCAGGATCACATTTACATTGTTTTAAAATTATGCATCATCATTTTGCCTTAACAGTTATGCACTAATCGTTTGTTTGAAGTCTTAGCATGCAGGAGCAGGAGCACAACGTGGATTTTCTCTACAAATAACCGACAATTTGTTGGGGCCAACCTTCCCAACGAACGGCGTGCGACTGCCGCGCTGGCCCACTCACTCTACATCATCATAGAGCCCAAAGACCATAAGCCATAGCAAGACACCCTGTGTTCAAGCCCGCTTATTTTATTTTATTCTTTACACCACACGTTGTCGCCATAACTCGACATCGACAGCCTCAGTCCGCGTTAGCCCGCTCGTGTTTTAACCATGGTAACCCAAAGGTCGCCATAACTCGACATCGACAGATTTTGATTTTTCATACACTTTGTCTACCGCACAAAGATTTTTGCAATTCGAAGATCGAGACAAAATTGGCATGAGTCAACGTCTTTGTCCGAAGATTCTTCCATCATCTCCATACAAAGAGGGACAACTGTTGACACCCAATTTTGACCCTCCCGTCCAGTCATCAACTATAAAATTAGACTAATTTCGTAAAATAATTTTTTATGATTTTTTATAATAAAATGCAGCGATAAAACATAAGTACCGGCATAAATAAACAATTAATAATGACATCGCGTCTTACGTAGAGTTTTAAGCACTTAGAGTCCCGCGCCCGCATTAATTAATTTCAAGCTCTGTCAAACAATTAATAAATACATAAAACAAATAATTTAGCAATAACGTCGTGTCAGGTAGCATAGCCGCATTTATTAATACACAAGAGAATTTCATAATCATTCGTAATTTAAAATCAATTTTAATCTAATACATGCATTTAATAGCGTCGCATTTATAAAGAGTTTTAAAACAATTCTTAAAAAATCATACTTGCATTTAGCATTTAAATAATCTAATCTAAACTCTATTCAATTTTAATCTAACTTCGCAATAATGCATAATAATAAGTTTTTAAATAATAGCGCCGCATTTTAAAATATTAAGCACTAATTAAATAGCACGCCCACTTTATTCTCGTAATAATTTTAATAAAGCATTTAAATAATTTGAGCACAAGTTATTAATTTAATTTACTATTAATTACCTAATTAAACTCCTTAACCTACCCAGCCCATTATTTCCCTAACCCGCGACCCGTTGCCCGCAGGCCCAATACCGCGGGCCCAACCCCTCTTCCCCTTATCAGCAGCCCAATACCCCTAACATATTTTCCCCTCACCTCGTCTTCCCTCTTCAATAGCCCTTAGGAAAGGAAACGAAACCCAGCAGCCCTTACGCGAAACCCTAGCTCGCCACCTTTCGTCGCCGCCCGGATTTCTCGCCGGAGAATCCGGGCTTTCCCTTTATCCACGCACCCTAGCCAGCTTTTCCTTACCATATCCCTACCTAAATCTCGCCTTCCTTAACCAAATCACTTACCTTCCTTACCCATGCAAGCGCCGCCAACGATTTCTTTCCATAACCAAACGAATCTTTCCGAATCGTTTACCTTATCATATCAAGTACTAAATCGCACGAATCAAGCACCAAATCGCGTTAATATCAGCCCTTACTACTTACCTAATAGGGAATCCAAAGCACGACTATATAAGCACATGCAAGGGCGTCGAACAAAAGGGTGGAGGGACAGAGAAGAGAGCTCAGTTGAGAGTCAGACGACAATACAGAGCTAGAGAGGGTACCCATAGCATCGATGAAGGGCTCAGTGAGATAGCAATCATTTTACACCTTAGCAGCAGTTAGGAACCACATAGCAATTTAGGGGAGAGTAAGGCAGAGCAGAGCACAGACCCATAGCAATCGACGGGATACCTCTAGCAAATAGCCAACACCTGCATAATCAAAGATCGCAAAGAAGTAGGAGTCAAACTTTTCCTTCGATATCACCAGAAACCAAAGAAACAAGCCTACCCCTTTCGCATCGCAAACCCAAAACCCGCCGATTGGACCGACGACTTGATACGCTGCCCCGGGTCGCTGCCCGGAGAAGGTAAAAATCCACTCCCTCTTGACCTCTGTCCATGTTGTATTTTTCGTGCGAATTTGTGTTAAACAGGTGTTAGTCCATTCATGTTGTCGTATTCATTAATGTAGGAATCTGATATTGAATAAGCTTGCTTTAATTAATAGGACGATAATATCTAAATTGTTAAGATACTCTTCTGAGGTGTGATTTTCAGTCGACTCCCGATTTAATCGCTCAGTCGTGTGTTTATTTGTATTACAGCATCATGTCCTGTGGAACTATTTTGATGGTTGTTCGCTTAAATATATGTTAGTTTGATTCGATTAACTATTTATGTATGTTTGGCTATGTCTAAAGGGCTGATTATACCTCTGCATTTTCTGCTTGAGTATAAACTGCCTCCATGCTAGCATGTTAAATCCATATTGCATCATACCTTGACTGTTAAGTTGCCTGCATGCTGTGGAATCTGTCCTGCAATGTCTATCAGTAAAATCATGTAGGGATGTTCTCCTTTTTCTTTAGAATAACTGAACATAAGAATGCTGGAATTCTATCTTTCCCTTTATAACTATCCTGTGTCTAATCCATCAAGAGCATATGTACATATTTCTAACACACATATAGTATACATGACAGCTTAAACTACAGCAGGTCTTTTTTTAGGCATTCTGTGTGTATTTTGGGTCTTTTTTTTATATATTATTACAATGTGTGTGCTGATTGGCTTTAATTATTGGGTTTGTTGAGGCCCATTGCTTGTCCATAGCTTTCTTATAGCTTGACCCATTAATTCAAATTGTTATGGGTCCAATTGTTGATTCCAAATTGGAACATAAACCGATTCAAATACGTGTTAAATGCTTACTCATTTTGAATAGAATTTGAACATGTTAAGTAATGTCACACGCTCCTATCCTATGCAGATCTTAACACCGCCGAGTAAAATAATGTTGTTAATCGTCAGGCCTGAATTGCCTTTCCAAAGTTCATCCTCTAATTAAAATTGTTGGAATGTTGGCCTATATTATATATGGATCCGTTTCATTAGACTTGAAATATAATGGGCCCGTGGAATTTTCTTGTTTGCTTATTGTTTGCTCTCCTCTCGCCTTGTGTGCTACTTGACCTAGGCCCATAAAATACTCATTTCGCCTGCTTTGACCCATGAATGTGTTAGATCTAGTCCATTCTTATCCACTCTCGTTGATAGTCAGTCATTGCTCACCACCGTTTGTATGGCATGACGATTCTTATCTTTGGGGCTTATTTATTAGTGGATAAAGTTAGGACATCTGTGATATTTAGCACTGAATTATTTATGTCTAATATTATTTGGACGGATGCTAATCCTTATCTTTCTTTTTTTTACATGGCACGCACCGGAGCAACAAAGAGTCTCATAACGAGACTCGTCGTGGCAAACGTAAAGGCATGCATATACATCCATCGAGTCCCTCTTCGGCCATTCCTAGACAAACAAATAGGACGGGGTCATCCTCTTCAATCCCTTCCTCTCTTATCTCTTCCTTATCTTACTTTATTTGTTATTGTAATTTATAACTTTGTAATTAATAGGAAACCAAGAGCAATTAGCATTTCGAACGCATAAGGGGAAGGTAATTTATAATTGGAAACGCATTTCTACTTTACGCGTCTTTTACGATTATTATATCTAAATTTTACCAAAGCAATCTAAATGATTTAACTTGCCTTATAAAATCAACAATTTGTTTCTTATTAAACCCATAATAAATGTCCTCCTAAACTCTCAACAAAAAATCATCTTAAGCATTTTTTATATAATATTACGCGCAGGTTAAGCAAGATTAACTTAGCTAGCAGTATACCTAACTAGTTCATAAATAACCTTGGCATGAACACATAATTAGTCCATAAAGCGCCCTCTTAGCATTCTTTAGCATTTCTAGCCCTTTTAGCACTTTAAATCACTCCTTGGCGTTTAATACCTTTAGCATTTAGCACCCTTTAGCATTTTTAGCACCTCTTTTAGCATTTTAAGCATTTTAGCATTTTATCGTCTAACCTTTTATTTGAGCAGGAGCCCTTTAAAATACCCTTTACTTTTAGCACCCTTTACTTTTAAAATTAATCCCTTAGCACCCTTTTAATATTTAAGCACCCTAGCATTACTTTGTTTACACTCAGCACTTTTAAATTGCTAGCACTTTTGTTAAGCGTCTTTAACCCTTAATATTTTAGCACCTCTTAGCATTCTTTCGCATATAGCACCTTTTTTCCTTTTTAGACTTAAGCACCTTTAAACATTTTAACATTTTTTTAGCATTTTATTAAGCGGGAAGATCTTTTACTTTGCATTTTTAAAATATAATAATTACCCTAGGTTTGGCAGGACAACCGCAAGTTAGCGGATCTTAGAGGGTGCCTAACCCCTTCCCTCTAGATTAATAAAGAACCCTTACCCAGAATCTCATTAAGTTTAGCAGACCATTAAAATGGAGTTAATGTTTTACTTCAAACTAGTTAAACATTTATGTGTCCTAATTCACCCAATTAATTAGGTGGCGACTCCGCGAACCCTTAGCATTCTAGCAACCCTTTAGCATTTTAGCACCCTTTTAAACTTTAGCATCTTTTGCAATTTTAGCATCCTTTTAGCATTTTTAAAACCTTTAAGCCTCTTAAACTATTTAGCATTTTATTATTTATTTTCTAACATTTTATTAAGCAGGGCTCGCTATTCTTAAAATGTCGCGGTCGGAAAAGGGCGCGACAATGATGTACCAATCTTGTATAATAGTGTATAAGAGGAGAAATCCACCAAATACTTGTAAATAACGTATCAATATTGTATAATAGTGTATTGTTGAGATATATATTTAGTTAAAAGTAGTTAGCAGTTAATTCTTAGACATTTTGATATGATGTTGATGTAAGTGTAGATATTTTGATATGTGGGTGTAAGTGTAGATATTTGATATGTGGGTGTAAGTGTATATATAATACACTAGAGGTCAATGTAAACATAAGTGAAATCATTATATGAAAATCTGAGAAGAGCACATTTGGCTCCCCAAAGATATCTCGTCGACTGTTATCTCCCTCTTCCTCGTTTCTTCTTCATAGAACTCTTCTATCTCGCGTCTTCTCTGTTTTCTTCACTGCTTGGAATCGATCCTGCAAACTTTAACATGGTATCAAAGCTGTGTGATTGAATCAAAGAGAGTTGCGATAAAATATAGATCGACGAAATCGAGACTGCAGTGCTATTGAGAGATCAAATCGATTTCTGAAATATATTGAGGAGGAATTGTAAAGAATGGAGATATCGAGGAATTGTAAAGAATGAAGATATCGAGGAATTGAAGGAGTTGATCGAACATAATTGCGATTTTCTTTTGAAAAATCAAAATTACGAAGGAACTGAACATCGAAGAGTCGAAATCAAAATTGCGAATGAACTAAACATCAAGGAGTTGAAATCAAAATTGCGAAGGAGTCGAAATCGAGAAACTGGATGCATTGAAGATCTGTGTACTGGTTAGCATTAGTATTGAGGTAATCTCTATAGAATATCGATCGATTATGTTGCGAGTGACACAGAATCGAAGATCGAATTGAGAATCGAAGATCGAATTGAGAATCGAAGATCGAATTGAGAATTGAAGATCGATTCATCCTATTTGTTATTTTTTTATTATCGCATTTGTCGATCTAGTCGTATGTAGATGTTATCGGTTTCTGCGGATACACTCCGCCTTTGGCTATCATTGCGACGTCGAAGATCGCCGAAAATATTTCTAAAAATTCAATCGTACTGGTTCTGTGTTGGTGAATCGTTCTGTATTGTTAAAGTTGATTTTTTGTTGATGAATTGGAAAAAAATGTCGTTCGTTGTTGTTGTGTTGGTTTCTATTCTGTGTTGTTTAGTTAGCGAAAATGTTGTTGTTGTGGTGGATGTTGCTAGTGTATTGTCTGTTGTTGATACAGATGGGGTTGCTAGTGTCGCAAATATTTTTGTTCAGTTCTATATGCAGTTGGTTTTTATGTGACCAATAGTGCTGAATTTGCTGCTGCTGGTACTGTTGAAGCTACTAGATCTACTGTGGCTACTAGTGTTGCTGATACTGCTGCTCTTGCAGTGGCTAAAATTATTGTTACTGTGGGGGATGAAAATGTTACAGATAATGAGACTGATACATCTAATATTGATGTGGCTGTTGTGGCTACTGGTTATGTTGATTAGGATGTTGTTTCCTCTGTCGAATTTGATGTCGCTGCTTATACTACTGAGGTGCTTCCACTGATGCTGGTGTTCCTACACCAGCTACTATACTGTACTGAAGTTGCAAATATTGTGGCAGCTACTAGTGTTGTGGAAGAGGCTGCAACTATACCTAAAGTTAGTGGTGTTGCTGCTGGTTATGCATCTCATGAATTTATTGAAAGAGGTGTTGAGCATGGTGAACTCTGCATACAGATAAAAGAGAGTAAAGTATATGTCATAATTCTAAATGGAGCAACAGAAGTAGCTATATCCAACTCTGCAGAAGCATTGCAAAACTTATCTATTGGGATAACTAATAGAGCAGTCGGAGAAACACAAATGAATATGTCGAGCAGCAGAAGCCATTGCCTCTACATATTTAATGTCCACCAGGATCTAACAAAGGACTCTACATATTTACTGTCCACCAGGATATAACAAAGGACAAAAGGAGCAAATTTGAAAGCTGATACTCGTAGACTTGGCGGGGTCAGAAAAAGTGGAGAAGACCATATAGTAGGAAATTTCTATTGATAGAAGGATCGATGAGTTTTCAACGACAAATTGACTGAGAACTGAGGGATGCTTCATCGGAAACAATATGGATTGAGTCGAAGCTCGATTCAAAGAGTTATTCACAGGTGGATCAAGTGTTAGATTGTCTATTTTTATATGTGTGGCTCAGGATAGGAGAATCGAGGGATTTCTAGTCGGAATTGGACTAGAAATTGAGGGAGACTCAGATGCATATCCGAGCTTATTATAATAGCTTGCGTGATGAGAATCGAGAGATTCTCTAGTCCGAATGAGACTAGATAACGAGGGGTTCTTGCCGTCTAGCTTGTGTGATGAAAAAAGAAGGATTATATAGCCCGAATGAGACTAGAGAACGAGGGGTTCTTGTCGTCATTTTGCATAGGGAGAATCGAGGGATTCTCTAGTCCGAGTGAGACTAGAGAACGAGAGGTTCTTCATTATTACCGCTGCACCTGATGTTGTCGATGTTGCGACTGATGCTGCTATTATTGCTGATGTTGGTGATGTAGTTGTGTTGTTGCTCACTGTTATTATCTTGCTGATATTACTCTGTAGGTATACAGTTGTTGTAGATGTTACACCGGCCGCTAGAGCCGTGTTGTGGGCCGCCGCAACGCCGTTATCGCGGTGTATTTGGTGATACCGTGGTCGATAATGCAGAGGTGGATAATGTGGCAGTGGCTGCTGGTTGTGTTACTGTTGAGAAGGCTACTGCTGTTGCTACATTTGCTGGTGTTGCTACAGAAAATAAAACAGCTGCTTCTCATGATGCTGATATTGCAGCTTCTATGCTATGTGAATGCTAGGACCTGCTGCTGGAATTTGAGTTGTGGCTCCTGCTGTTACATGTTATTAGTGGCACTGCTGATGCTAGTGCTGCTGCTAGACTTATATTTCGTTGTTGCTTTGATGTAGCTGAAGTTGCTTTGCTGTTTTGATTGCTGGTGCTACTGCTGCACCTGCATATGCTACTACTACACCATATATTTTTTGTTGGTACTGCTGAGGTTACTCTTGATGCTGATATTGTGGAGGCTGATGTTGCTATTAATGTGGAGGCTCACCAGGCTCCTATGCCAGCTGTTATTTTCTTGTTACTGTTGGACATATTGTGGATGCTATGCAGGGGTTAGGAATGGTGTTACAGACAGTACCAATGCTACTGAGCTGCTGGGATTTTCAGGAACACTTACAGTTGACGATTTTCAAGAAGCACTTAAGGACATTGCTTCCAAGCTAGATGTTAGGCATATTTTGTATACACTTTTTGAGTCATTTTTAATTAGTATTTTACTCATTTCGTTTGTGTTTTGTATAGTAATAGGTCTGTTTTTCTTTCTTTTGAGTCACAACGGTCCTAAATGGAGAAATGACAAAAAGAAGATGAAATGAGCATAATTGAGATGGAATTACACAATAAGAGGCCAAGAAAAAAAGTCTAAGAAGTTCCGGGAAGTATAGAAGAAATCAGACGAAGTCTGGACGAAGAACCGAAAATCCAGAACTAGGCCGTCGACGGCACCGCAGCGCCTGCCAGCAGCACCGCGGCGCTAATTATTTTGAAAATCTGAGTTCGTCGTAGTACTTTCGGCACCACGGTTCCATTCTGTAGTACCGCGATGCCGGCGCGGGATTTTTGATTTTTTTGGGCCGCATTTGACACGTTCTCAATGCCCGAAAGGGCAAATTTTCACAGCTATAAAATCCCTAAACCCTAACCTTATGGAGATATCTTGTACATACTTCTAATTCATACTTTGGGGAGGCAAGAAAGGAGGCGAAAACACAAGATTGGAGACAACTTTGGTTCAAGTTTTTTTCTTTCATTTGTTTTTATTTCAGTTTATGTTGGTTTGTATTAGTTCTTGACATGACAATGTTTACGAGCTAATTACTTAATTAGGGTTTTCCTTTTGAATCGCTTGAAACTCATTTTCATGAATTAATGCATTAGTTTGGTTTCTTCTTCACTTGACTACGATTTATTCAATATTGGTGTGAATGTTTGATAGTTAACTGATCACTAATTATCATAATTTATATGATTTCGAATCAAGAACCGAGAGGAGAGATTTGGATCTGCTGTAATTGAATAGACATAGGTTAAAATCGTGGACGAAAGTACCCCGATACTTGTGTAGCATTGTAGGTTATTGTTCTTAATCCTCATATGTGGTAAAACCTATCATAGAAATATAGAAAGGTTTCTGCACTGGGGTTGAGCGATTATATATCCTAACCAGAATATAAGACAGTCTAGTTAACCTGCTATCTTAACGTAGAAGAAGAAGTCATTCTTGTTCCATCATAACTGATTTAAACCAAAGTATTATCATAATTAGTTTATTTTCTGCAATTACTTAGTCTTAGTTAGTAGATAAAAACACAAACAAATTAACGTTCACCAAATAGAAACTAAAGCTTAGATAATCGATACTTGATAACCAGTCTCTGAGGACGATATTCGGTGTTACAGACTATATTACTTGTAACGATACGTACACTTGCGTTAAACATATGGAAATATCCTGACACTAGGACTGAAATCTCTGTTTTCAGTGCCTAGCTTGAGGGGGATGTTGAGACATATAGTTAGTTAAAAGTAGTTAGCAGTTAATTCTTAGATATTTTGATACGTGAGATATTTTGATATGTGGGTGTAAGTGTATATATAATACACCATCAACATAAGTGAAATCATTATATGAAAATCTGAGAAGAGCACATTTGGCTCCCCAAAAATATCTCGTCGACTGCTATCTCCCTCTTCCTCGATTCTGCTTCATAGAACTCTTCTATCTCTCGTCTTCTCTATTTTCTTCACTGTTGAAATCGATCCTGCAAATAAGAGGTGTTTTTACACGCATATACACTATTATATAATATTGTACATGTTATACAAATGAATCTTATCAATGGAGCTTCACATGTTCTTCTTCTTCCTTGAACCTCATGAGAAACTTAACTCAAATCAATTGGAACAACAACTAATGAAGTTTCCAACCAAACCCAGCAACACTTATTTCGAAAATTTAGATACAACAGCCGTCGCATTGTTGGGCTAAGAGAAGGAATGAAATTTTAAGTTACATATAAACTGGGTCAAATAATGTTAGAAAGTAAAATAAGGATCTAATTTGATAGCATTGTTACTCCAATTGATATACAATATAATTAATCCTATTAGACACGTAATAAATCATGATAATTTTAGTGTTATTAGGCACTTAAAATATTTTTATATGTGGTATGGCTGCTGCATGCCTCTAAAAACTACTCTTATTCTTTTTAGTTTACATTTCAACTTTACTTAAATTATTTCAAGATGTCTGACACTATCTTATTTTTTTTAATTACTTTTGTAATTTTCACGAATTTAACTATCGTACATTAAACTATTCACATTTTAACTTTTGTGGTTGAGTAACACTAACACGTAAGAATCCGTCCTTCGAAGGGGGTCCAACATCTCAAAACGGCTGCTAATTATACTTCGTAAATTGAGGAGGGGTTCTCATGTTTGATTAGCTCTAAATTCTTACCGTGTCTCACACATTCTATCGCCACCAAAAGTTGCGGTGAGGGGTGAGTATTTTTCCATTCTTAACTAAATATATTGAGTTCGAACCCCACAAATAGAATCACCCCTACCAAGGAAAGGTATACCTTTCAATTAGATTGATTATATAATTAATTGAAGATACAAAAATTTCATGAACTTTAAATGAAAAGGACGTTATTTGTCGACACCTACTCTCTTTTTAGCTGACTGGGACAAAAGGAATAAAAAAAGTATTGACCCGAAATATACGATGCCAATTGTCCAATTCTATTTTCTTATCAACAAAAAAATTACTTATATGTTTCCTTTGACCAAAAATAGACACTTCAATTATTGTTAGTGTCACAATACTTATCGTCCTTATTAAAAATATTTATTTCAAAATACTTATCATTTTAAAAATTTAAGATATAATTAATTAGTAGTTATTGTTCTTAAATATTACAAACACCTCAATTATGATACGTAAGTAGAGTAAACACCTCTCTAATTAATATTTCTTTAACAGACGTGTAAATAAAAACATGATAAGTATTTTTTAGAGGGAGTATACAATACCTTGCTAATTTGATGTGTTTTAATTTAACTTTACATTTAATAATATGACCCGATAAAATAAAATGTCATATAAAATACCACAATATTTTGAATGGAAAAGTAAAAGTCTGTAAAGAGTGGAAGAATTCGTGAGCCGCCGGAAGCCAACCTTGATGGACCAATCATATTGTATAATCCTAACTATTATATGATTAAATTGGCAACTAATTATTGTTTTTGTTACATCGGTATCTTTGGATATGACTAACTTAAATCCTGTTTTGTATTCGAAAATAGTCATTATCATGCAACTTTTACCATATTCTAAAGTTTTATATATGCGATATTTATAATTAATAAAAGAAAATATTTTTCAATTACAAGGAGTTAGAAAAGTGGTTATATGTGAATTTCATTCATAAATCGTTTCTTACAAAAAAAAAATGACTTCAGTCTTACAACTTAAATCCGAGAATTCAATTTCTAGAATTTATGGGCTAAAAAGTAGTTATTTGTGAATTTTGTTTTTAAAGTTTTTACCAAAAGCAATTGCATTTTGATGACTCAAATTTAACCCCTCTATTAAGAATGAAATAGTAATTGCACATACCCGCAAGGATAGCCACAGAAGAAGAGAATACTTGACCGCAAGGCCACGAAGTTCGATCCCCGCATAAACCTTCTTTGGCACACACGGGCCATGAGTGTGGTTAAGACCCACGACGTTGTTTGCGCTTATCGTACACCGAGATTTATCCGTGCCGCTCACTTACTATCATGATGGACCAATCATTTGATTAATTGTTGAACGATCATGATATCACTTATTACTCACTTTTTTTTTTTCCGTTTTATGTGTTGATATTGATTGAATTATAACGTCACATATTAGGTTGAGTTCTTTATTATACTGATTTCATAAGTTAACATTTAAGTAGTGATCGAAAGTTAACACAATGAACAAAGCGTTGCCTAAATTATAGACTTAATTTGAATAATTTACTGATAAAGTTAATCAAAATATTAATCAATTGCCACATCTATTAATAATCATATATAACCTTTATGAATCTATATCTTTAGTACTTCTTAAAAAAATTATCTTAAAAAGTAATGCATAAGAGTTGCTTAAGCATAAAACTACTACTCTAAATTTCCAATTAATTAATAAATTTTGGCGTGCTAATGAAGTCCATTTGACTACTTTATTCACTAATTGAATCAAGATTACTAAATATTGACTAAAAATAATTAAATTATCTAATCTAGAATAAGGTGATTAGAATGTATTAAGAACAACAACTGGATAAATTGCCCAACTATGTTAATAGTTTCATAATTAGTCAACAAATCATGTCTATTATTCTTTTGTCTCCTCTTAAGGACTTCCAAAATCAAACAAATAGTTTGTTAAGTATCATATTATTGTTTGAATGAGAAAATTATGAAAAGTTAATTACCTTTTTTTTTTGTCTTAATTTTTATTGCAGACTTTGAATTCAGAGTACACATTTGAAAATTCTGAACAATTTTAAGTTGAACATGTATAGTTAATTCATATCTTACTTACCACCAAAGAATGTGGTGCAATGAATGAAGTTGCTCCTTCATTACTAAGAGGTTCGGGTTCGAGCTCTAATATGAATTTTTTTTGATAGAGAGCGCTTCTTTCAGAAATGTGCTATATGTAGCGCGAATACGGATATAGTCGGGCTCCAATGCGGGATCGAACACCGGGTGAAAAATAAAAAAAACAATTACTATCTACTCCGTCAGTCCCAAGATACGTGTTTCTCTCCTTGTTCTAGAGTCAAGTTGACTAATCATCGAAGCTAAATTAGATTAAATCAACTTAATATTTTAAAATTAAAATTTAGGTATTTAAAAACAATACAAAAAATATTATAAGTTAAAATTCTTCTCATATCAATATGATAAATAATTATAATTTAAAATGTTGGTCAAAGTTTACATCATGAATCTTGAGAACCCAAAACAATAAATAATTTGGGAGAGAGAGTACTAATATTTATCCGAATTTTCATCTAAATAAATAGTTCACAGTGACTAGTAATACATGTTTATGAAAAGAAAAAAAAAAGTTTTAATAATAAAGACTTATAATCTAGTCATATTAGCGGGAGTGTTCTACACAATATGGGTAAGTTCTATTTATGTTACCCTTTCTTTTTCTTCTTTTCTGATCTCTGGCCTAAATGGACAAAATATTTGAAAACTATTTTTTTTTATTCCAACGACATCTGAAAGTTCATTACACCATGTGATGTGTAACGTGCATTCACATCCTATCACAAATAAATATATATTTTTGGCTGACTTAATTTGCAGGCTATTACGTCAGTTTGAGGGTTTACTCAGTGCGCATTTATAAAAAAAATAGCGGTTGCGGGTTCCCCGTCATAAAAAACTAATATATATTTTAAATGAAGGATAGAGTGACGAAATTATTATCTACTAAATTTCAAACGGTATGCCATTTTATTAGTTTTCAATTTTTTGGACAATTCTTATCTCATGAGCTAATTTTAGAAATTAAGTTTAGATCCTGTTGGGTCCCGCAGATTATACTATGAATTAAATAAAAATAAATGACAAAGTAAAACTGAAACGTATGCAGAAACAGTGTCAAATGTCGGCTAAAATGTCGTCTGACATAAGTGATGACATTTGGATAAAAACAGAAAACCTTTGAAAGAATTAAAGTGCAGCGAAAATAGATAAAGAACACAAATGTTTAATTTTCATATGTTATATATTAATATAACCTATGATAGTCAATGACCAAATGTATTGTATATATATTTGATTATATTCCTTTTCTTACAAGATTACAAGATGATACAAAAGGAATAAAAAAGTTAAGTCGCAGATGACTTATGCCTGAAAAATCTATCTAAATAGAAGTGATCAACACCTCATTACAATTGCTTCAATGAAAGAACAAATCTAGAATCTAAGTAGCAATTATAATGTCGTACAGAATGTCGTCACAAATACAGGCAACACAACGATTCAGTCTACTTGATCGATATTTGTGGAGATATCTCTATATCTTTTTCACTCTAAAATTCTGGATATTGAATCCTTGAAGTGACCTCTCTATTTATAATAGAGAGTTCCCTTGAATGACTCCTCAACAGGTTGTGGAAGTTGAGCAGAAAAAGGGCATGTGAGGCAGCAGCTTAAGGCACGAAAGTCTCCAACTGCTTGGACTATTTCTTTCTCGTCTTGCTCCTTAAGTTATGCTCCTCTTGGACTTGGTCTTCCTCGTTTGCAATCAGCTACAAATACTCCTTGCCAAGTCAATTGTCATGTGATAAAAATGTCACGGTTTCCTGAAAGAACTGTCTGTGAAGATAGACAAAACAGTTATCAGAATGTCGTCCCGAATGTCAAGACATTTGGTCCAATATTTTATGATTTTAACTTAGATCTGAAAATAATATGTTAGAAAAAATGTTATGACACAAAACCTAACATTAACAGATCCCCTAATCTATTTATTTTTTATCATGATATTTAAGTCAATCCCTTCTCCTATTCATAATTTGCCCGATATTGGAGCCCTACTTATATTGTCCATATATCTAATAAAATCAGTGAATAATATTATTTCATAAGCTAAGAGTTTAGACTCTTATCACACTCACCTTCGAAAATTTGTGTGATTATAGGAAAAAGGTACATTACCCAAGATGCCAACTGCTGTAAAAAAGAAATTAATACTCTCCTCTCCATACATATGTGCTCTACATTTTGATATATAGTCTTTGTTTTCTTTTATTTTAATTAAAAAAAACACATATACTGGCATATAAAAAATGACTCACAGAACCTTGATTCAGTCTTAAGTCTTAACCATCAAATTGGCAAAAAAGCAAATCCACGAGGATAGACGAAATTGGAGAATTCTTGAATTTCATTAAAATCCAACAAAGTCCTCAATAGTCTGCTTGACTCTAATCCACATCCCCATAAATAGGTAAATTCACTTACTCATTTTCTTAGACCCACCAAAGATTTCCTTTTTTCTGTTCAAATTTAAGCTAAAACAATTATGGAACTTTGTGTTTATAACAGAAAAGAATCAACTTTTGAGAACCCCATTTATGGAATACTTGTAAAACCCAAATTAGAGATATTTTTCAACAATGGGTATCTTCCTGATTGGTTCTTGGTTGAAGTTTTATCAAGATTGCCATTAAAATGTGTTTTTAGGTACAAATGTGTATCAAAACGGTGTCGTTTTTTGATTTCTGAGCCTTCTTTTGAATCCCTTTATATTTCTAGAGCTTCTTTATTACCACCACCTTGGACCATTCTTGCTGACACTCTTTATGTAAAGGGTGTTAGCTTTTTAGCTCAATCATTTTTGCCTGACTTATTTTTCGATAATCAGTTAAGTCCAAGATTTAGAACAACTCATTTCGCTTATATTGTTCGCCCTCAGGGCGAACAATATAATATTGTAGCCGTTAGTGATGGGCTAGTATTGTATGATCCTGATGTGAGTGTAGAAGAAGTAAGTGGTTATCACATTTACAATGCTGTTATGGGGCATTCTGTTGCACTTCCTCGAACTTCCGCACGTTTTTCTGGATATGTTAGTACTGGTTTTTTAACGGAATCTGAAGGGAGGTCTCTGACGAGCTATAAAGTGGTGAGACTCGATTGTCAATTTGGCGAGTCGTATATACTCAAGCTCGAGGTATTCTCGTCTGAGACGGGATGTTGGAGGAATGTTGTGGTGCATATGGACCGAGCAATCGAAGTTGTTTGTCTCAGGAGGCCTGTCGCTCTGAACGGGAAGCTACATTGGATTGATCGTCGACATGGAATTTTGGCGTTTGATCCTTTTAATGATCAATGTCGAGTAATTGAACTTCCTGTTGACATCGATAAGCAGTGTATCGATGCTAGAAATAACGGGAGTCCTGTTTTGCTTGACGTTCATCAGGGTCGATTTAGGTATACTGAGGTGTCTGTTGTTCCGTCGTATCCGTTTGGATTTTCAGGCATTTCTGTTTGGGTTCTTGATGAGTATGACTCTTCAAGTTGGACTTTGCAGCACAGGGTGAAGATCGGTGACATCTGTTTCGATGATATTTTAATTAGCAAAGCATTAAATGGGATCATTCCTACTCCGATCGCCTTCCATCCACTCGATGCCAACATCTTTTACCTCGGTTTTGGGGACACTGTCGTCTCATACAACATGAAAACATCAAAACTCGATGCCCTTGTTGATCCTGTTGTAGTTCAAGGTACGCTTCAAAGAAGTGGACAACGGGACAGCCTTAAAGGAACGATGAAGCCTTGTTGGTCATCAGCGTTCGTGTTGACGCTTCCTCCATGGCCAATTTCTCTTCCTAGTAATTGCACAGGACCGAGGAAGAGTAACGCTTTTTCTAAGTAATGGGGAAGAGGACCGAAATAGTAATGCTGATGGTTTCTGTGCATTGATGAACTAATAAAGAGCTGCTTTCTCCAGTCATTTAGTTTAGGAACATTTTATTTTACTGATCATTTCTATAGTGGCCTAATGGCACAAGATTCCTCGTGCCTTAATGTGCTGCTGAGTAGATTTGTATGCTATGCATACTTGCATAGTGTATTCTTAATTTCTTTGCTTGTTCTGGTTGGAAATATATTAATGTGGGATAAAGTTTATCCCATTATTTATGACTCGAATAATTGGGGCCCCGTACGTCGGAAACGGCATTTCCACACACGTGCACACATTATACCAAAGATCGTAAATTTTATTAGTGAAAGAGATATTGGTACGTAAGTGAAGTGTTTGAGACATAGAATGATGGACGTTCATTGGCCAAATGTTGTGTGTTCCACGTTGGTAAACGAAGGAATAAGTGTGCATAGTGTAAAGATGGAACGGATAGGAAAGGGCCGCATAGCCGAGAAGGGTTGCGGCGCCGGCGAGTCGCGGTGCCTCCGAGGCTCGGCCGCGGCGCTAATTTTGGCAGAAAGTCTGAAACGAAAATCTGATGTTTTGGAGACTTTTGGGCTGCTCTCAATGACATTCATTTCTGCATTATTCAATCATTATTTGGGCTGATAAATTGGTGTCATTACTTGGGCAATTCATGACCATTACATGGGGAATTCAATGTCATTACTTGACACTTGAAGAGACAATTCTTACACTATAAAAGTATAAATTGAGGCATTTGGCTTTGAAAAATCAGAATTCCTGAAAAACTTCTTCCTCTCTAACATCCTTTCAATACTCAAAAATTCTTCAAGAGAAACATTTGAGTTTTCTTTGCTCAATTGTTTTAGTAGTTGTTTTATCTTGAGAGACTATTGTCTAGCAACGTAAAAAGATATATACTGGACAATCTTGTCTTAAAGACAGAATGTCATCACTCTACTCAACAAAGATTCAGATTAAGTGTTGGTTCTAGTTTCCAGTTATTTTGTTAAGATTATTTCTTTTATTGTAATCTTTTGTTCTTCATCTTTCTGGTTCTTGTAATAGGTGTTACTATTTCTTGTTTGTTGCTTTTATTTTTCTAAAAGTTCTTGTTTATAGAATTTTGTCTGTGGTTCTTTTTCCAACGTGCTACTAGTGAGAGAATGATAAAAATGGTCCTTTGTGTTTGAGAGTAGGTTTACAATAACCCATGAAGTATGTTCTGAACAGTTTTGAATATTTAAGGAACTTTGTCTGATAGACTGTGTAAAAAAATATTCAATCAAAAGCACTAGAAAGTCCCATCAACACAAAAAACTGCATCGAACTCTAGAAAGAGACCAAGAATAGTGGAAACTGCAAAAAATGTACCTCCAGACATGGAGCTTTTGCAAAATTCTTTTTTTAATTGAAGTAGAGTGTCATGCCTTTTCATTACTTCGTCAAACAGGCATGAGTCGTCTACATGGGGCATCAATTAAAACTAATGAGTGTCATGCCTTTTCATTGAAGTAAAGTCGTCTTCATGGGGCATCAATAATTTTGGTGGTAATATCCAAAGCGTGATGGACCCAGTAAGCTCGTTCCAGATAAGGCATCAATTAAGTAACAAATGGCAGAATTTATTCCTCAATATTTGTGTAACTACTTTGTAGTGCTTGTGGACGCTCTCGATTTTGGGCCCGTGCGAATGGTGCTACCGCACAGAAGTTTCGAAAAATAAAAAAATTTAAGGTCTTTTTATTTTATTTTTTATTAAGTAGTATTAGCCAAAATTTAACATAAAAATCCATAATTCGCAGGACTTAGCCCAATCAAAATAGGAGTTGATTAACTTGAAGTTGTATTGGATTGTTATTTACAATTTAAAATAATTTTTAATTATTAAAATCGTATATTTACTTATATTAATGGTTCACATTTACGAATTAGAACATAATCTCCAAAATATTTAAGACAGTCCGCTAATAGTATTGTGTTTCATTGAAGTAGAGTTATTTTCACGGGGCAGCAATAAATTTGATGCGATGTCCAAAGCCTGACGGACCGACAAATTGAATGGAGAAGAAAATATGTCATTCAGCCACTCAGCATGTACAAGTACTTCATAGCCTGACATTACTTTTCCTCGTGTTTATTATTTTTCAATGCATCAACACTTATCTAAGATAACGTAATGTAATGGACAATGAAAAATACTTATGTACACCAAATATACTTTATCAAACCAATGAATACATGATATTTATTTTATTATTATACTTTTATTGTTTAACTATACATACTCCTATCTTCATTTGTCACTTAATCATAATGTATTGTTGGAAATTTATCTTTGGTGGAGGTTGGGTCTATCTATCTTCAATGACTTAAACATTATAGTTCTACATGTTGGAGACCCAGATTCTTCATACGTGCATAATCAAGTAAGTAAGTAGATGACCGTAGGGCCAAGAATCGTCAAATTCCATTGAGAAATTGAAGAGATATTAGTCTGCGAAGTAAGGTGTTTGAGATATGTAAAGAGTGGGGTGAGACAAATCTACCACATCAGTAGGAAAATGAAGAATTGTTCATAATATAAGCCTAAAAACTGAATAAAGGATTGGGACCCCAAGGGTAACCCATGTGTTTGAAGGAGGAAGGATCTAGGTGTGCTTAGGTTCGAGACTAGGCCCATACCCACCCGGTTCGGGTCGGGTCCCGGGCTGTTGGGCATCTTCTGATGTTATTTTTTTGGACCCCAGACTTTATTATATTTACAGTTTGGTCCATGAAATTTCTGGAAGGCATTTTCTGCAGTGGCGCCGCATGACCAGCGCCACGACGCTAAATATCCAGAGAGCTTCCAGTAACGGGAAAATCAGAAAATTGATGGCATTAACTTGCTGAACGTTTTTGCACTTATGGCTAAACGTTTCTAGTCGTTAGGGAGTCCATTAAAAGCCCTCTTAACCCCTCATAATTGTCATTAACACCTCTCATCATCCTATAAACTATATAACCATGCCTTATTTCCAGATTTGAGAGTACACATTAACACTCAATATATGATAACAATACAAAACAGAAAATAGAGGAAGAACACACATAGAACTATAGAACTATGTATTCTTAAATTTATGGACAATCCTAAGCAAGGGAAGAGGACTAGAGGACTAAAGACAAGGACTAGAGGACTAGAGATAATCTTGTCACCATTTTCGACAGAAGATCCGTCTTTCGACAGGATAGTAGCGGACACTCAGTCATACAAAGCCTACGGGCGACTGGAGTGGGCCAGATCCGTCACATGACATGACGATGTTGGACACCCAGTCATACAAAGCCTATGGGCGACTGGAGTGGTTCAGAGTTACCAGATCTCAATAGATCTGAAGGCCAAAAGAAAGGCAGAAAAGATATTGGACACTCAGTCATACAAAGCCTATGGGGGACTGGAGTGGTTCAGAGTTACCAGATCTCAATAGATCTGAAGGCTAAAAGAAAGACAGAAAAGAAATTGGACCCTCAGTCTTCCAATGCAACTGGAGTAGGCTAGAGAATCTAGATCACATATGATCCGGTTACACCCTAACCACGGGCAAAAGGTTGTTCATGTGGAACAAACGTTGCCTTCAAAATGGAATAAGTTGAAGAGGTTGTCCTCAAAGGACTTAAGGAATGGGATCACTCTTAAAAGAGGTGATACATGTCCTAAACTTGGTGTCAAAGACGTTGTTGGACAATATGGCTTGAGTTTTTCGCCTCATGTCCCACAGGTCGATAATAACCAAAAGTGGTACAGTAAAACTGTAGCCAAGTAGATGATATATATTTGTAACCCGTGCATCTATGTCATCATAGATTAAGACACGTTAAATAGAAAGTCATTCAAAGGCCAACGAAGCTGAGATTGTTGTCATCTGTCGACATAAACCCTCAAATGAATGTGAGGTAGGCGAAGAGACAAAATTACCTTTTCGTTCCATCAAAGGAATAGAGAAAGAAGCACCGCTCCTCTATAACTTAGTAACACCTACATGGGTGATTTAAAGTGTGTACAAATAGAGGGGGGAGACAAGTACTTTATGGTCTTAATTGATGGTGATACAACGTATTGCTTCCTTTGTTGAAAAACAAAGATGAAACAACGTCAGAAACTCTCTGAAGTTCCTGCGCCGCGGCGCCTCCCTGCAGGACCACGGTGCTGACCAGGCCAAATTCAGGAACCGCGGCGCTTCGGAAGTAGAAGTTGGAAATTTTATGGATTGAGAAATTCGTAGTGATAGAGGGGGAGAATGTGAAGCATCGTTGATCAAACGACTGCTCCTTACTTACCTCAGACTAACAGTGTTATCCAAGCGCGAATCGTGCGCCCGAGGCGTGTAGAGGCGATGCGATCGCTACATTGTCACGATTCTTAATAGAACTCCGCATAAAGATAAGGATAATCCTCCATGTGAAATATAGAAAGAACCCCATATACAGATGTTGTGATATGGGATAGTGTGGCAAAGGGTTGAAACACCTAAGACAAAATAGGTCGAGTTGGACCTAAGACTGTAGAGTGCATATCCACTGGATCTTCAAATCACAGTAGTGTGTGTCGCATCTTGGTGTCAAAGAATGCTGAATTCTTTGAAGTGATCTTTCCTTAAGAAGAAAAATGAAGTGTTTGCTCGAGGTTAACAAGAACCCACGAGGGCCTGATTATACGGAACTAGACATTCCAAATCTACAGGACTCGGAAGTTGCTGACTATCCAGAATTTAATGTTCCAGATCTACAGAACTTAGAGATTCTAGATGTTGAACCAAACCAGAGCAAAATAGGGGACAAAGACTTGTTCTAGGCCTTCTAGCTTATATGGTTAAGAATAAATCATGGACAAATTGAGAATTGTCATCTCCAGAAGCGCTGCTTTGAATATAAGCTAAAAGAGAGAAATAGACTCAATCAGATAGAACCACACTCGTGTGATGGTTGATCTTCATCCGGGAAAAAGAACCTCTGGGTTATAAAAGTGGATGGATCTATTGACGGGTATAAGGCCCCGACTACCAGGACATGTGTTCCTATGTGAATAGCTTAAATATCCAGGGTCATCGCAGTCTGGTGTGACATGGATGTCGAGACAACCTAACTAACCGGAGAGTTGGTTTTGATGACTGTTGGGCTTCTTCCTGAAATTCCTTATGGTCCCGAAAATGTCTACATTTTGGTCTTGGAAATTTCAGATAAAACCGTAACAATGAATCTGACTACAAAAACATTGACTCTGAAGTTAGAAAGCCAACAGTTGGAAAACCAAAATTCCAAAAGTGGAAGAAGTAAATGTCTGAGAACAACGAGGTTTGAGGTTCGAAAGAGAAGAAAGTCCGTTCTTGTCAAATCTCCATGCGAGGAAAACAAGCCCAAAGTATTGATACTAAATTTTTGATCGTACTCTACTATCGAATGGTATCTGTTGACAGTCAATTTTGACCCGTTTTTTGTATATTTTGTGCAATTTTAAGTATTTTAGCACACCGCATTTTAATCGTTATTTTTGCATATTTTATATAATATTCTATGTTTATTTATTCACGAAATGAAATTGCATCTTTTTATTTTTATTTAAGCATTATGTTTTTGTTAATATTATGTTTCTATTATAATAATATTTTGCATCTCTTTAAATAATTAATTGACATCCCGCTTTAATTTTAATTAGACATTAAACATGTGTCTAAATATTGTATTTTATTATTATTGCATCGGCATTTACATTTTTATAATTTTGCATCTTGTTAAATAATTTTTCTTTTAAATAATTAACCACCTTTACATTTTGTCAAACCAGTCCAGTACGGAACCCAATCCGAATCATTCCAATTCAACACCATTTCTATTTTCATCCAAACACCCCCTTTTATTTCCCCCCCCCATTTTTAAATTTCAAACCCACTTTTCATTTCCCCCTAAAATACCAAACCCTAATCTACCCCCCTATTTATTAATCCTTACCCCCCCTTTATTAAAGGAGAGGCGTATTCTGACAAGCGTAAATAAAGAGCGGCCAGCTACAAGGCAATTTTTAAAGGCGCAAGACACTACAAGAGGCGACCAGCGTTCAAAGCACAAAAAATAAAGAGGGCAGCCAACGTTCAGGAAAAAAAAGGGCAGCCCACTACAACATTGAGCAATTTTTAAAGGGCAGAGCCCACGTTCAGCAAGAAAAAAAAAGGGGGGCCTTCCTCTCCTCCCTTCACCTCTGTCGTCGCCGCCCTCCACCGCCTTTCGCCGGAGCTTCAAGCTCCGGCGAACCCCCCTTTTATTTTCAGAAAACTAGCCCGCAGTCGCACCTCCACCTCCTCGCATCACCTCGTCGCGCCCGTCGCCGCCGCCCGCGGAGTTCTAAAAACTCCGTGAAACCTCTTGAAACACTGCGATCCACGTCCCTCTCTCGCCTCTCACCATCGCGCCGCCTCAACCTTTGCATTCCGTCGCCACCCATCGACCGCCACTAGCTCCAGCGAACCACCACCATAACCCCACTGTCGCCCCAACCCTATCGGTGAATCCCGCTGCTCCTGTCACCAGTGAACCACCACTGTCGCTTTTACACCATGGCGGCGTCGCTCCGGTATTCTTACCGTCGAAGTGACGCCGCCACCCTCATTTAATGCCATGCTCACCGGAGCTCCGTCTCCGGGGGTGACTCGGTCACTGTCCCATTTGGTTGATAAACATTTCTCTGATTTTGGGATTCTACTTATGCACTATTTTCTATATGCTGAATATCCCTGGCTGATTTTTGACTGCTCCTAACATATTTCAAGCTTGCTTTTCAGATTGGCCCTAATATTTTTGCTAATTTGTGATAACTTATATCCGGATAATTACTCCGATGTCTACTCATTTGTTTTGGTGGTTTGTTTTGTTTGCGGCTGTTTTTGCCACGGTCTTACCGTGACTCTGTCGGTTGTTGTCGGCGTTGCCTCTGTTTGCTCTGCTTTTGATTGTTTTTGTCACTGTTTTACCGTGGTTATGTCGGGTGTTGTTTTGTTTTCTCGCAAAATTATCAGACGGATCTCCTTGACTCTTTTCCATGAACTGGTTGAACAAATTGCTACATTTGAATATTGGGTATTTACTGATTTGAACAAGTTACTACACTTGGTATTTACTGATTTTTGGACAAGTTACTACACTTGGTATTTACTGATTTTTTTTGAACAAGTTACTACACTTGATATTTTACTGATTTTGAATTTGATACTACACTGGCCAAAGAAGGATTTATCCGTCGATCTGGAGGCCTCCGTGGTAAGCGAGACGGAATATGTGGGCGAGGAGGAAAGTGAAAAAGATTAGACAAGAATGCATAGTATCGTTCACCAGGAGGCGAGTCGACCGCCGCCGTGGCGATATTGACTTCTCATGTCTTAGTATCATTGGCATAACACTAGCTGAGCCCACACTATATAAAAATATATCTTTCACAATATCTTCTATATATATCTATATATATATGCATACATTGTGTTTGTTTTATAATTTATTTATTATTTACTAACTCTTCTACTAAGTGTCTTTTGCAGTACAGGGCCTTTGAAGTTAAATCATTCGCATAAAATGAAATAAAAGCAAAATGTTGCTAATTTATCTTCATTACATCTTTTATGTTTATTTGCTTTCATTACTGTCTTGTTAAATACATATCTATTAAATATTTGCATGCCTAGTTTAAATATCTATTGGTTAGTTTAATAATTAGAACACTTTTAGAATTGTAAATTGCATGTTAGCACAATAATTGTAAAACCTAAGTTTGAACGGATAACCGCAAGTTAGCGGATCCTTTAGGATGCCTAACCCCTTCCCTTTAGGATAATAAAGAACCCTTACCTAGAATCTCACATAGCTTTCGCAGACCTTAAAAAATGGAGATCATTCGTAGTATTTTATGCTACATTTTTAGTGTCCTAATTCACTATAATAATTAGGTGACGACTCCTTTAAAATGCATTTTAGGAATCCAACCATGTAGCAGTAATCCCGTTTCCGGCTCCGGTCGAAAATGGGGCGTTACAGATGGCGACTCCGCTGGGGATTTTAGGTTCTTGACCATAACAAACCTAGGTTTATTATTGCTTAGCTTTATTTGTTTGTTTTAAATGCCTTAAAATTGCTCGCTTAATTTTGTATGTTTAACTGTTTTAATTGCTATTTGTTTCTTGCTTTCCTTAAAGCGGCATTCCGCTCATATTTTTCCACTGGAAATTCACACTATCACATGACACGCGGGTGTGCTTGCGCTGCAAATTTCTTTCAAACACCCGTTTAAGAGAGTTGGTATTTTGCGGAGAATCCGGTCCAACCGGTGGTCGCGTAGCCTTCTCACTCGAGTTGTCCGCTCGAGAACCTTGCGTCTAGAAAAGCCAAATCTTAGAAACTTAAGATAGAGCTATACCACCCTTATTTTAGGGCATGCATGCATTTACCTTAGGTGGGTCGGTCCTGGCATCGACGCCACATTAGGAAGACACGAACATATCGACGGGTTTCTCAACCCGGCGACCAAAGATATTATGTGTAGCGTGACAATGACAGACAAATCCAAGCCTAATCATGACATGCTGAAATTGGAAAAAGTGCACCGTCATTTGGTCGCCATTTCCAACAAAGGCATTATAGTTGGGCGACTTGGACAAATCCGTCATGACCTCGCATATGTGACGTTTAGGCCTACCTCTGGCATAAAAGGGTCCCATGCATGTTAGGACTCGCTTGCAATTTATGTGCAACATGTACTTACTAAAAGCTATTTACACTTTTGCAAAATCACTAACTTGATTTGCTCATGTTGTCTAAAGGATTTATCATCTCCCAAAGGTCGATTCGTATTTGACTAAGCAATGACAGCGTCAATATTTCACAAGATCGAAGGCGCGGTCGACATAAGCGATCGAGGCATTTGAAGCGAGCGAGTCGGAACTGTCTTGGTTCTATAAAAGCAGCGGTCTCGAGAAAGAAAAGCGGCGTAGATCCGTCGAGCACGCCCGATTACGCGTGACAAATGGCAACCCTACGGTAGAAATCGAAGGCCGAAACATCACTACATCTGGCAACTACATTTGAGACCCACTTTAGGCGGACACCGCTTTTCAGCGGGACAATGTAGGAAGCCGGACGAGGATTGCAAGTCGAAGCAGGCGAACGCGCGGTGCGAGCAAGCGGCGAAGTCAAATACGAATCGACCCCAAAAAAACTCACAAATTTTCTTTGGCGCGAGTTCTTCGTATTATGAGCGAGAAAGTGCAATAGCGAAAGAAAATCGGCGAAAAGTTTCTTCGTATTAGCGAAGCGGCAAAAAGCAACAAAGCGAGAGGATGACAACAATCAAAGTCGCGGCAAAAGCGGCGGCAATGGAAAAAGGCGTCAATGTCGGCGATCAAAGTTGAGGAGCATTTATTCTCGGGAAGGCGGCGATACGTCGAGCGGCGGCGTTATCGGCGTGTGTCGGCGGCGACACCGTCGGCGTGCGTCTGCGCAGCGGCGCCCGGCGGCAATCGTCCGAACAGCGGCGTTATCGGCGTGTGTCGGCGGCGACACCGTCGGCGTGCGTCTGCGCAGCGGCGCCCGGCGGCAGCGTCCGACGCGGCGTTATCGGCGTGTGTCGAGCGGCGACACCGTCGGCGTGCGTCTGCAGCAGCGGCGCCCGGCGGCAACGTCGAGCGGCGGCGTTATCGGCGTTGTGTCAGCAGCGACACCATCGGCGTGCGTCTGCAGCGGCGCCCGGCGACAATCGTCCGAACGGCGGCGTTATCGGCGTGTGTCAGCAGCGACACCATCGGCGTGCGTCTACCGCAGCGGCGCCCGGCGGCGGCGCGTCCGACGGCGGCGTTATCGGCGTGTGTCGGCGGCGACACCGTCGGCGTGCGTCTGCAGCGGCGCCCGGCGGCGGCACGTCGAGCGGCGGCGTTATCGGCGTGTGTCGGCGGCGACACCGTCGGCGTGCGTCTGCGGCGGCGCCCGGCGGCGGCACGTCCGAGCGGCGGCGTTATCGGCGTGTGTCGAGCGGCGACACCGCCGGCGTGCGTCTGCGGCGCGGCGGCAATCGTCCGAGCGATAGCGTTATCGGCATTGTGTCGGCGGCGACACCGTCGGCGTGCGTCTGCCGGCGGCGCCCAGCAACAATACGTCCGAGCGCGGCGTTATCGGCGTGTGTCCGGCGGCGACATCGTCGGCCAGCAAGTCCGTGCAGCGGCGCCGCGGCAATCGTCGAGCGGCGGCGTTATCGGCGTGTGTCAGCAGCGACACCGTCGGCGTTGCGTCTGCGCGGCGGCGCCCGGCGGCAATACGTCCGAGCGGCGGCGTTATCGGCGTTGTGTCGACGGCGACACCATCGGCGTGCGTCTGCAGCGGCGCCCGGCGGCGCACGTCGAGCGGCGGCGTTATCGGCGTGTGTTGACGGCGACACCATCGGCGTGCGTCTGCGCAGCGGCGCCCGGCGGCGACCGTCGAGCGGCGGCGTTATCGGCGTGTGTCGGCGGCGACACCATCGGCGTGCGTCTGCAGCGGCGCCCGGCGGCAATCGTCCGCGGCGGCGTTATCGGCGTGTGTCGAGCGGCGGCGCCATCGGCGTGCGTCTGCAGCGGCGCCCGGCAATACGTCGTCGAGCGGCGGCGTTATCGGCGTGCGTCGAGCGGCGACACCGTCGGCGTCGGCGTCTGCGGCAGCGCCCGGCCAATACGTCGAACGGCGGCGTTAGCGGCGTATGTCGACGGCGACATCGCCGGCGTGCGTCTGCAGCGGCGCCCGGCAATACGTCCGAGCGGCGGCGTTATCGGCCGCGGCAAGTCTGCGCGATGGCGCCCGGCGGCGTCCGTGCAGCGGCGTTATCGGCCGCGGCAAGTCCGTGAAATGGCGCCCGGCGGCACGTCCGTGCAGCGGCGTTATCGGCCGCAACAAGTCTGCCAGCGGCGCCCGGCGACACGTCCGAGCGCGGCGTTATCGGCCGGCAAGTCCGCGCCAGCGGCGCCCGGCGGCAATGCGTCTGCAGCGGCGCCCGGTAGCAACGCGTCGAGCGGCGGCGTTATCAACACAACAAGTCGAAAATGGCGCTACCGTGGCATATCACGTACGCGGGGCGATTTACGTACTCTCGAAATTGCATTTCTTATTCATGCTTTATTACTCTGTCTTAGCAGTTATGCACTAACTCTTTCTTGAGCTTTAGTCTAAAGGGACAGTTGCAGCAAGGACAACATATCCGCATTCACAATCGCAACACGTCCGTGCAAGGGCGAAATCACAGCATTTGGCGGCGTCACATTTTCGCGAGATAGCATTTTTATACTCAACGATTACATTGCATATAAATTCATGCGTTATCATTTGCCTTATGATTATGCACTAACCGTTTGTTTAAGTCTTAGCATCACGAGGCAGAGCCTGGCGTGGAACTACCTCTTCTGACAAGCCAGAAGCAATTTGTACCTCGAATGTCGATGCTCTCCATCGGCGTCCTGCAGCGCCAATGACCCGATGTCGTCATAATTCGACACTGGGACAATTTTTAAATCTGCTCCCGTTTTGGTTTTAATTTTTCAGCCTCACAGGACCCAGTGTCATCATAATTCGACATTGTGACAAAATTTTGAATCTACGTCTGCCCGCCTTAATTTTGACATCCACGACGATTGCCGTCATAATTCGACCGGGACATTTTTAAATCTGCGTCGACTTTACTTTTACTTTAGCATCACAATGACCCGGTCGCCGTAATTCGACCTTTGGGACATTTTCATCTGCGTCGACTTTACTTTTACTTTAGCATCGCGGCGACCGGTGTCATAATTCGACAACTGGGACAATTCTAAATCTGCATCATCCACTACTTTGAATTCTAGTTTATAAAGCAGGACAAAATTGGCTCTGAGTCAGCGTCTTTGTCAGAAGACTCTTCCATCGTCTCGTACAAAGAGGACATCTTTGTGATCAATTTTGACGTTTTTGTATATTTTGTGCAATTTTAAGTATTTTAGCACACCGCATTTTAATCGTTATTTTTGCATATTTTATATAATATTCTATGTTTATTTATTCACGAAATGAAATTGCATCTTTTTATTTTTATTTAAGCATTATGTTTTTGTTAATATTATGTTTCTATTATAATAATATTTTGCATCTCTTTAAATAATTAATTGACATCCCGCTTTAATTTTAATTAGACATTAAACATGTGTCTAAATATTGTATTTTATTATTATTGCATCGGCATTTACATTTTTATAATTTTGCATCTTGTTAAATAATTTTTCTTTTAAATAATTAACCCGCTTTACATTTTGTCAAACCAGTCTAGTACGGAACTCAATCCGAATCATTCCAATTCAACACCATTTCTATTTTCATCCAAACACCCCCTTTTATTTCCCCCCCATTTTTAAATTTCAAACCCACTTTTCATTTCCCCCTAAAATACCAAACCCTAATCTACCCCCTATTTATTAATCCTTACCCCCCTTTATTAAAAGGAGGCACCACTACAACGGCGACAAAAATAAAGAGGCGGCCAGCTACAATGACAATTTTTAAAGGCGACCAGCTACAAGAGGCACCAGTTCAAAGCACAAAAATAAAGAGGCGACCAACGTTCGGAAAAAAAGGCGACCACTACAACATTGAGCAATTTTAAAGGCGAGCCGCGTTAAAGAAAAAAAAAGGGGGCCTTCCTCCTCCTCGCTCTGTCGTCGCCGCCTCGCGCTTTCGCGGAGCTTGAAGCTCGGCGAACCCCTATTTTGAAAACTAGCCCGATCGCACTCCACCTCCACCTCCTCTCGCATCACCTCCGTCGCCGCCATCCGCCGCCCTTCGCCGGAGTTCTAAAAACTCCGGCGAAACCTCTTGAAACACCTGCAGTCACACGTCCCCTCTCTCACCCTCTCTCACCATCTCGCCGCCGCCGCCTCAACCTTTGCATTCCCGTCACCACCCACTGACCGACCGCCACTAGCTCCAGCGAACCACCACCATAACCCCACTGTCGCTGACCTATCGGTGAATCCATGCTCGCTGTCACGGTGAACCACCACTGTCGCTTTTACACCATGGCGGCGTCGCTCCGGTATTCTTACCGTCGAAGTGACGCCGCCACCCTCATTTAATGCCATGCTCACCGGAGCTCCGTCTCCGGGGGTGACTCGGTCACTGTCCCATTTGGTTGATAAACATTTCTCTGATTTTGGGATTCTACTTATGCACTATTTTCTATATCTTTGAATATCATTGGTGATTTTTGTTGCTCCTAACATATTTCAAGCTTGCTTTTCAGATTGGCCCTAATATTTTTGCTAATTTGTGATAACTTATATCCGGATAATTACTCCAGTGTCTACTCATTTGTTCTGGGGGTTTGTTTTGTTTGCGGCTGTTTTTGCCACGGTCTTACCGTGACTCTGTCAGTTGTTGTCGGCGTTGCCTTTGTTTGCTCTGCTTTTGATTGTTTTTGCCACTGTTTTACCGTGGTTATGTCGGGTGTTGTTTTGTTTTCTCGCAAAATTATCAGACTGATCTCCTTGACTCTTTTCCATGAACTGGTTGAACAAATTGCTACATTTGAATATTGGGTATTTACTGATTTGAACAAGTTACTACACTTGGTATTTACTGATTTTTGGACAAGTTACTACACTTGGTATTTACTGATTTTTTGAACAAGTTACTACACTTGATATTTTACTGATTTTGAATTTGATACTACACTGGCCAAAGAAGGATTTATCCGTCGATCTGGAGGCCTCCGTGGTAAGCGAGACGGAATATGTGGGCGAGGAGGAAAGTGAAAAAGATTAGACGAGAATCGTAGTATCGTTCACGGGAGTCGATCGGCCGTAGTGGCGATATTGACTTCTCATGTCTTAGTATCATTGGCATAACACTAGTGAGCCCACACTATATAAAAATATATCTTTCACGATATCTTACATATATATCTATATATATATGCATACATTGTGTTTGTTTTATAATTTATTTATTATTTACTAACTCTTACACTAAGTGTCTTTTGCAGTGCGGGCGCTTTAAAGTTAAATCATTCGCATAAAATGAAATAAAAGCAAAATGTTGCTAATTTATCTTCATTACATCTTTTATGTTTATTTGCTTTCATTACTGTCTTGTTAAATACATATCTATTAAATATTTGCATGTCTAGTTTAAATATCTATTGGTTAGTTTAATAATTAGAACACTTTTAGAATTGTAAATTGCATGTTAGCACAATAATTGTAAAACCTAAGTTTGAACGGATAACCGCAAGTTAGCGGATCCTTTAGGATGCCTAACCCCTTCCCTTTAGGATAATAAAGAACCCTTACCTAGAATCTCACATAGCTTTCGCAGACCTTAAAAAATGGAGATCATTCGTAGTATTTTATGCTACATTTTTAGTGTCCTAATTCACTATAATAATTAGGTGGCGACTCCTTTAAAATGCATTTAGGAATCCAACCATGCGTAGCAGTAATCCCGTTTCCGACTCGCGGTTGAAAATAGGGTGTTACAGTATCTCCTCAAATGTATGTTTCAACATGAAAAGATATGGGTACTGCAGATGACATCTTAGGAGTTGGAATCCCTAAGACATCTAACAGACTGGTCTAATTTCAAACTCCTCTATGAGGAGCTTGACAGTCTTGTTGAAGTCACCAATGGATTTAAATCATAGAGTTGATTGGAATCACGGTGCACCTATATGCCAGGAGGGATATGCTCAGGTCACACTACAATTGACCTGGTATCGGTTCATAACAGAAAATCAGTTGAACTAAGGTTCACATGTGATTATGGAAATTATCAACAGAAGACGTTAAATCGGATGTGACGACATCTAAATTATTCGCTTGTCTATGAATTATGGCAGTCTGGATGTCCAGTGGTTATGGGAGAACAAAATGATGCAAACTGGATATAAGCATGAAGAACACCAATGTGCATGGTGTGTCTTAGGAAAATCCTCTAAGTAAACCTTGCATCGGACGATTCATGATGGAATCGGAGTTCATCGGTTTGCACAAAGCATGATAAGAAGTTTGGTAACTTCACGACATCATAGAGGATATCTTTTATTGGGGGTAACTCATGCATGCTCTAGTTTGACACTGTGAGAGCACGAATGATGATGTCTGGACATATCTGTCGCAGACATAAGACCGTATGACAGTTGATCGGGTGACACATCCTTGATTACAAATAGAAGGATATAATAGACCCTTTGACAAAAGGGATATCCGAAGATCAAGAGTTCTGCATGTCTAGGGGAATGAGCTTAAAACTCAATCAATACGAACTGATATAGTGGATACCCAACCTTACAGACTGGAGATCCCAAGAATAAGGTTCAATGAGAAAACTAAACTGTAAATGTTCAGTTGAGCGCTTCGGTGGAAGCAAGAGCACTTCGGATAATGGTTCAAGAAACATAATCCAAGGCCGTTCCCGTGATAGACATTAAGTGTTACCTGCAGCGTGGGTAAAAGTTAAGTTTCCAAAACCTTTCTTGATCTTCATTAGTTGAGGTTAGGTACAGGGTAATTTTTAATGGTTCCTAACACTTGTTAAGTGGGGGTATAGCAGGATACCTTATAGGAGATCACCTATTTAAGTGCAAGAAAGGTTCGTCTCAAATGAACGCACTTAAGAATCCAAGAGTGTCCATGACCAGTAGCAGACAAAACTATAAGAAAAAAATGAGTAATGGAGAGTTGTTGTGTTGATATTATTGTCTTGGCATATACTAAACACTGACAGTTCAAGACATCACGTTCACCGCGCAGTAAATATATTCGATGGTATTCTACTATGGAAGGTTCAAAGCTCCGGCTACCTCTTCAGATGCAATATCTTTCCGCTAAAAAATTGCTGAAAGAAAGCACCATGTGTGTGCACCAAAATCTCTTCCAAGAGGGGATTGTTGGAAATTTGCCTTTTGTGGAGGTTGAGTCCGCCCATCTTCAATGACTTAAACATCATAGTTCCACATATTGGAGACCCAGGTTTTTCACACGTGCATAAACTACTAAGTAAGTAGATGACTGATCGGTGTATTTTATATACACCTTTTGAGTCAGTTTTAGTTAGTCTTTTGTCCCGTTTTGCACATATAAGTGTCGTATTATGATAGTTTTCCTTTCTTTTGAGTCAAAGTGGTTAAAATGGCCAAATGGCGGAAAAGGAGCTAAAAGAGGTCAAAAGAGGAGATGCCAGAGCTGAAAACAGAGAAAATGGCGAACGAGGGTGAAATCCAGACCAGCGCCGCGACGCCTCCTTGATCATGGGCGCGCGCCACTATTCGTGAGGGGCAGAACTCCCAGCATGGCGCGCGCAGGCCAGATGCATGGCGCGGCGCTAAACATCCGAAGCTACAGAACTTGCAGCGCGCTCGCCGACAGCGAATATCGGGGCGGCGCCAAAACACCCGACGGATTGCAGAACTTCCGGCCGCGCGGCGCTGTCTGCGAGGCAGCGCCGACGCAGACAAGTTAGGTTTTGGACGAAATGCAGGGCGAACTGAAGAAAAGAGGGAGGCGGTTTTGGCTATAAAAGGAGAACCCAGGCGGTTTTAAGGGTTCCCTTTCTTGCACAACACAAGGCTTGCTTAGAGATTGTAGACCATAGTCTAGTAATTTCTTTTCCTTTTCTTTTCTTTATTTCAGTTTTGTATGATGAACTTTGAATTAGTTCTTGTCATATTTATGGCTAGGAACTAATTCTCTTATAGGGCTTTCCATGTTAAATCTCTAGAAACTTTTGTTATGAGTTAATGCACGCTTATGGTTATTTTTCTTATTGTGAGATCTATCGATATTTGAGTTGAATTCTTGGTAATTAATTGACAACTAATTATCACTATATGATTTCTAATCGATTAGAAAGGGGATTGTGAATATGATGTACGTTGGGTAGACATTCTTGGATTGGGGATGAAAATACCTCGATTATTTATGTAAGCGTTAATGAGGCTTAACAACCCTAATTTTGCGCATTGTGCGTGACGGTTAACTAGGTTCTTGTTCTTAATCCTCCTATAGAGTTATCCTTATCACCGAAAGGTAGGTAAGGTGCAATATTGGGGTTGAGTGTTTATATAACCCTAACGGGAGTATAAAACGATTTAGTGAACCTGCTTTCTCCAAAAGAAAAAGACCATAAGTTATTGCATTAATAAGTAACATAAGCGGATAGTGAGGAAACGTGGAAGCCCTATTCTCATCATCACTGAAGTAAACCTTTATAGTTAAAATAGCTTTTATAATTCTTAGTTATAAACAACAAATCCACATATCAATTTACCAAATAGATACCAAAAAATAGATAGTTGGTAATTGAACCCTAATCCTTGAGGACGATATTCGGTCTTATCAAGACTATACTATTTGTCACGATAACGTGCACTTGCGTTTAAAGTGTGTGCATCTTAACGCGCATCAATGACCGTAGGGCCAAGAATCGTCAAATTTCATTGAGAAATGAAAGAGATATTAGTTCGCGAAGTAAGGTGTTTGAGACATAAAAGAGTGGTGTGAGACAAATCTACCACATCGGTATGAAAAAGAAGAATTGTTCATAATATAAGCCTCAAAACTGAATAAGGAATTGGGACCCAAAGGGGTAACCCATATGTTTGAAGGAGGGAGGATCTAGGTGTGCTTGGGTTCGAGACTAGGCCCACACCCGCCCGGTTCGGGTCGGGTCCCGGGCTGTTGGGCTTCTTCTGATATTATCTTTTTGGACCCCAGAATTTATTATATTTACAGTTTGGTCCCTGAAATTTCTGAAAGGCGTTTTCTGCAGTGGCGCCGCATGACCAGCGCCACGACGCTAAATGTCCAGAGAGCTTCCAGTAACGGGAAAATCAGGAAATTGATGGCATTAACTTGCTGAACGTTTTTGCACTTATGCCTAAACATTTCTAGTCGTTAGGGAGTCCATTAACAACCCTCTTAACCCCTCCTAATTGCCATTAACACATCTCCTCATCCTCTAAACTATATAACCATGCCTTATTTCTAGATTTGAGAGTACACATTAACACTCAATATATGAGAACAATACAGAACAGAAAATAGAGGAAGAACACACATAGAATAAATATTTCTATAAGTTCTTCCTAGTTCAAGAACGTTCTTCTTTTCCATTCTTTAGAAATCGTTTCGTGTTTGTTTTCTTCGCCAGGATCACGAGTGTTTGCTTTGCACAAGTGATATTTTTGTTGTTTTATCTTGGAAGACAAGTTGCACTTCATCCGTACAAAGCATGTATACGGGCAATATTGTCTTAAGGAAGATTGAAACTTCAATCGACTCAGTAACCCAAATTTAGTGTCTATTGGTTTCAGGTTAACACGATTCAAGGAGCTTGTTGAAACTGGGACGAAGATCCAAGACAGAAGATTCAAGACGAATTCAAGTATAAAGATCAAGATCACCCAACATAATTGTTGCCTCAACTCTTGTTGGCATCAACTCTATTGTAACACATAATCGATCATCCTTTTCTAGCACTTTTAATAGTAGTTTACTATTTTCCGTACATCAAAAGGAGTTTAGACTCACATATATTAATGTGAATTTTGATGTAAACAAAGGGCGGGGCAAGCATGGGTGGGGCTATGATACCGGATATATATATTGTAAATGTTGAATCCACTTACCTTTTTGTATGTTTATTCTTCATTGAAATTTCTTAGTGAAAATTCTGGGCAACGCTAACGTGCAAGTTACTTCCAAAAGAATAATATTTCAAGAACCAGCCTAATATAAACAAGAAAGTGCAAAGTTCAAAATTTCTTATGTTTTTCCCCTGACGTCAATGACTAGAGTTGCATGCTAATATACGGACTCTCCAATTAATTAATTAATTAATTTTTGGGTTTCATTTAACCCTATAACTTGCAGTATATATGTGTTATATTGAAGTATACATTTCATGCTATATAACATGCAAGGTTGATGACTCCATAATGCTAGACCAAAAAGAGGAAGCAATGTCAAGAGTGCTTTAATTTCTTACAAGAAAATCAATTGCTAGGCTTGTATGTTTCAAGCTATACAAACATAAATGATCATGCAAATTAAAGAGACACAACTCATTATTAGCTAGTTCACTATACCGAGAATATATGTTTTCTTCAAGATTTGTCATTCTGGGGTTATTGTTGTTATTATGTTTAAGCCTCGGCTCTGCTCGTAACAATGACCTCCTGGACCCTATCAAAGCTCGAAAACAAGAAAAAACATGCAATCCATATGGAGTTATAAAACCATCATCAGGTAGCGGGGGAGGCTTCAGTGGAGGAGGTGGAGGTGGTGGCGACAATGATGGTGGTGGAGCCGTGGAGGAGGAGTTGAAGGCTTTGGTAGCGGTTGTGGTGGTGAAAATAGAGATTGTAACCTAGGTCCCGTTATACCGTGGTGGGCCAATAACTCATGTACCATATCCATATGGATGTCAGCCATCACATGGTTTTGGCTGCCCAAGTGGGAATTCATCGGATCATCCTCGGCCCAATACCAGATTGGATCAACCCAAGGCCACGGAAAAAGAAAAGCAACAAAATCATCAGCAATGAAAAACTAGATAGTGAGCCTATGCCTCTGGAAATGGAAAATAAACAAGAAAGTAACAAGTCCGGCCTTAGAGAGATCGAAAAGCAGGACAATACAGATGGTGAAGATACGTTAGGCGCTTTTCGAAATTACGACTAGTTAACTAAAGCAACTTGCAATAAAGCTAGAATCCTGATCGAACAACTAGAGCTTAATTAGTAGTCTTATCTATCCACTTCTCTCCCTGCATGGCTTTACTGGGACAATAAAAGATGCTTGGACATCTTTTAACCTCTTCCACCCCCACCTAAAAGAACAAATATAATAATTAAACAATACTAGTGTGTGTTGTTAGTACACTGGATATTTGGATTTTATAGTACTCTATATGAATAAGATTATAATTGAAAATGGTTCACTTTAGAGGTTCACGTAATAAGATATATTATCAAACCATCTCAAGTAACATTATTTTGCTTTCATAATATATGTTGTTAGCACCTTCTATTGAATGACGACACATTTATCTTAATAACCATACTTTTCCATCACTCATAATCAAGGGATTAATTCATATATCGTCGGGTTCTTCTATGGCTTATATATTGTTATATGTTGATGATATTATCTTGACCGCCTCTTCTGATGTTTTGCGAAGGTCTATTATGACAATGCTCAGTTCTGAGTTTGTCATGAAAGACTTGGGCCCATTGAATTATTTTTTAGGAATTGCAGTCACTCGTCATGCAGACGGATTGTTCTTATCACAGAGGAAGTATACATCAGAGATCATTGAGAGGGCTGGGATGTCATCCTGTAAGTCCACTTCTACTCCAGTTGATAATAAACCCAAGTTGGTCTTTGCGGTAGCTCTCCTATGAGGATCCGGCGGTACCATCGTAGTCTTGCAGGCGCCCTTCAATATCTGACGTTTACGCGACCTGACATTACATATGTCGTACAGCAGATGTGTTTGTTTATGCATGATCCCAGAGTTGAACATATGAATGCACTCAAACACATTCTTATGTACATTCAGGGAACACTTGAGTATGGTTTGCATTTGTATCCTTCGTCGACGTCTACATTGGTCTCCTATACAGATGCTGATTGGGGTGGTTGTCCTGACATCAGATGGTCTACGTCTAGATATTGTATGTTTTTGGGTAACAACTTGGTCTCATGGTCTGCCAAGCGTCAATCTAGCTTTCACGTTCAAGTGCAGAGGCCGAGTATTGAGGGGTAGCTAATGTGGTCTCCGAATCATGTTGGTTACGAAATCTTCTTTTAGAGCTTCATTGTCATATTGAGAAAGCTACCTTGGTATATTGTGATAATATAAGTGTCATCTACCTTACGTAATCTGTTCAAAGACCGTGGACTAAACACATAGAGATGGATATTCACTTCGTTCGAGAGAAGGTAGCAAAAGGACAAGTACGCGTCTGCCACGTCCCTTCCAGATATCAGATTGCAGAAATCTTTACTAAGGGTCTTCCCTCAGTCATTTTTGAAGATTTTAGAGACAGTCTCAGCGTACGAAGACCGTCCGCTATGACTGCGGGGAAGTGTTAAAAGGAAGATCCTCTTCCTATTCTACATAGGAATCCCTATTCTATAAGAATACTAACTTTACAATTATGGCAATATTACACTACTAATTAAGGTACAATTCTAAGTCTAATATTTACCAAATATACAAGGAAAGGGCAAGGGCCCCATAATAGACTTTGGACGTGTATTGTGTTGTTTAACAATTCTTTCATATATGTGTATTATTGGCTTTAATTGGAAGTCTAATATCTTCATATAACATTGCTAGCTAGTTATTACGATTCTCACTGGCGATTTATACGATTATCACCAATCTCACAATCATCAGTATTACAATCTAGATCTAAGTTCCAATCCTTATGGCTTTGAATATAACTATCGTGATTCACAAGGTTGTTCTTGTCATGTTCCATATGTTTATCATTTTGACGGTAACAGCCCGGGTTCCTATTTCATTTAGTTGGGTGACAGATCTATAGTGTTTGTGATAGCTTCTGCTCCCGCACACAGAGATAACATACAGTGATGACAAGATTTAAGAAGAACAAAAAAAAAAGGGTATGTCAATGCGTTCCATGGACATATCAGAAAACATCCTCGAGGTAGAGGAAATGTCGACGGGATATACTGTTGGAAATTTACTAAACGTGAAATATAGTTAATCCTATTAATTATGACTCGAACAATTGGGGCCCCGCACGTCGGAAACATGGTTTTTACACACGTGCACATGAAGTGCCAATGATCGTAATTTCCTTAATGGAAGAGATATTGGTACGTATACGAATTGTTGAGACGTAAAATAATAGATGATTATTGACTAAATGACAATGATTTCACGTTGGTAAATGAAAGGAAGAAAAGTACAATGTGTAAAAGATGAAACGAATCAGAAATTGCCACGGAGCCGAGAAGGACGGTAGCGCGACTAAGTCAGAACCTCGCGGCCAGCGCGATGACGGAAAATCACGGAAGTTATCGGAACTTAGCGCGCGCTTTCCCGGCGGTCGCGACTCCTCGCCCAATGAGTAACTGGACATTTAGAGTCGCGACACTCTCCCGAAGGGCCGCGGCGCTTGGACTGTTTTCAGTCCGTTGGAGGCGAATTGACACTGATTCTTGGGCTGACTTTGAAACAATAACTCTCCATTATTTGGCTCATGAATTCAGCCATACTAGGCTGAATTAACCTCAAAATCAATGGTCATTACTTGACATTAGTGGCAATTTATTTGGTTAATTGACCTATAAATTGATGCCATTGACATCATTGGAAGACACACATTTTCAGAATACATTCTTCCTCTCTTGCATTCTTCAAACACTCTAAGATCTTTCTTCCTAAAGCGAACACTTGAGTCTCCTTTGTTCTTTTACTTCATTGTTGTTTCATCTTGGGAGATAAGTTGTCATTTCACCGTCGAAAGGAATATACGGGGCAATATTATCTTAAGGATAGATTGAAAAATCAATCGACTCAGCAAGCCAATTACTTTGTTTATTTTCAGATTTCTAACATATTTATTGTTGTTGTTACATTCTCATTTCCTTCTTACTACACTTTGTTCTCACATATACCATCGCAGAATCCTCTTTAACATATACCATCGAGGTTACTTTGGGAAAGTGAGTATGAGGTATTTTAATTCTGATGATCGTGATGAATGTTCACATGTGAAAATTGAAGACAAGAAGGAAGGAAACTCAGTAAAGTATCAATTGTTTGATAAACAATTCTCAGAGAAATGAGAATGCAGAAATCTATCACAGTCAGATCATAACTTCTGGTGTAGGTCATATGATGTTTTTTTTTCACTAAACATGTTCGCAACTTGACCATGTACACCAAATGAATATGAAATCAGTTGTTGGGGGGGAGAGAATGGGCTAAAGAAAGTTCAAGATGAAGATGCGAAAGAGGAAAATTTGAAAGAAGATCAGGTGTTGGACAAATTCCTGAGAAGGATAACGAGTATCAAATGCTTGATCAAATTCTTCAAATGTATGAAATCAATGTGACGTATATGTAATGGGATGAAAGTGTAAGAGATGAACCTCTTGAACGGGAAGATAACGTGCAAAAGTCAGAAATTAAAGAGTATAAGGTATTTGATATTAGTTCTCTTAAAGATGAAGACAAGGTTCGAGATGGTGAGCAATTGCAAGTAGTTGGTTTCTCACAGGAGGAAACAACAATAATACACGAAAAAGATGCTAAAAGTTCAAAGGTAGTGTATATCAAATGTGTTGGGTCTCGGGGGTTATGCTATGAAATAATAAAAACAAACTGAAAGTAAAATCAATTCCAATGCTGGAACAATTTTCGAATGTCGGCGATAATGTCGTCCGGCACAACTGACAACACGTAGATAAAAATAGAAAAACATTTGAATAGTAAATTGCAGCGGAAATAATAAAGACACAAAGGTTTATATTTACATAGGTTATATCAATATATAACATATGATGATCAATGACCAAAAATATTGTATATATATTTATATACAATTGAATAAATTCTTTCTTTTACAATATTACAATAGAATACAAAAGGAATTAAAAAGGTTAAGTCGAAGATGACTTATGCCTGAAAAATCTATCTAAATAGAAATAGGCAACATCTCATTACAATCGCTCCATACAAAACTAATCTAGAATCTGAAACAACGACTGTAATGTTGGACAAAATATCATCAAAAACTCAGGCAACATTTGTGATCCATATTTCTGAGATGAAATCCTGAGAGCTCTCTTGCTATTTTTACATTTTGATTTTGGATATCGATTCACTGATCTTCCTTCTCTATTTATAGTAGAGAATCTTCCTTGAAAAAATCATCGATTGGTTGTAGAGGTTGAGGGAAAGGTGGGCAGCCGATAAGGTTGTTGGAGAGAATTGTGGAGCAAGATTCTCTAACTTCTTGGACTTGTTCCCCAAGCTTAGCAACAACTTTGATTTGGTCCTCCCACGTTTTTAATCAGCTCCTAATTACCTTGTCAAGTCACTTTACCATCGTGGTAAAAATCCCGCGAAATCTTCAGTTCTCGTGAAGTAAGGCAAAACTGTTTCACATAATGTTGGTCCGAATGTCGTGACATTTATTCCAACATTTCTGATTTTAACTTAGAGCTGAAAATGATATGTTGGACAAAATGTCTCCGAGCGAGCCTCTGGGATCTCCTGTAAACCCCCATGATGTGATAAAGGGAGTATATTAAGGGAAGCAGTGAGTGGTTAACGGTCCCGGAGTGATGGTTAGGCCAAGGTCAAGAGAACCCTTCAGATACTGTAAGATGCTACAACCTGGAGATGTACGATGGTGAGAGTGTGCATGAACTGCCAAACTTGATTGACGACATAGCAAATGTCAGGTCTGGAATTGGAATAGTAGCTGGATAGAGGAAGATAAAGCATTTCAGAAGGATCTCCTGAGTTCTTGCCTCAAGAGTTGGAATACAAAGAAGTCCCTCAGAGCTACCTTTCTCAGTGCATTCGATGGAGCAAGAGGAAGAACTCATACGCAAACAGAAAAGACCGGGATCGTCAACTCTAATGTGATGGGGGTAATGCCTCTAAGAGCTCCTAGGCAACGAAGGGATATTGATAAATTTCCTCAAAGGAATAAAATCAGTGTGACGGATGAACAATTGGAGGACACTACTGGCATATGCTACTGGAAATCAAAGATGAAGAGTTTGTAATGAAGTATCACATTTCGTTTGAGTTCTGTCTTAAGAATTTTGATATGACTGTTCAAAAATCTGAGATGATGGATTAAGATGCGCAAATAAATTTGAGAGATGTTGACATCTCTAAAAATCACATGGATATGGTTTCCGATGAAAGTCTTCAAAGGGATGAAGAAACCCTCTCTCTGAAGGAAAAACTCTTAATGAAGGATAAGGAGTCACCTGCCAGCCCACTGTAACCTACATCAACGAGCAGGGAATGTATGAAAAGTCTCTCACTGATACAAAGAGTTTTTGGCAAGACATTATGAAAACAATTTGTTGGAAAAACAATGGATGTATGAAAATAGTAACTAACTATTATAATTGCTTCGAAAGAGTAAACACTAAAGTATTATAATAGCGACAAGCTTTTAGTAAACGAGTATGTGGCAAAAACAAATCCTTTGTAGTGAATAAGGGTTGTGTCCTTGAACCAGTCTTGAGTCTTCATTCCAATTTCAGCAAGCTCCTTGATCTTGATAACCTGAAACCAAGAGACACTAAATCTGGTAGCGTTACAAAGGCGCTGCTGAGTAGAGTGATATTCACTCTGTCCTTAAGACAAGATTGCTCCGTATATATCATTTTATGTTTAATGGACAATTTTTTCCCAAGATAAAACAACAACTAACAAATGAACAAAGGAAACTCAAGTGTTTCTAAAAAAGAACCCCGAGTGTATGAAAGTATGCTAGAGAGGAAGAAGATCAGAAAATCTGAATGTAGTGTCAAGTGTTGAGTGTGGTCCAACTCCAATTGAGCCAAATGCCTCAATATATAGTAGTGTAAGAGGGTCTCTTCAAGTGACATGTAATGACCATTCCATCCACCAAGTAATGCAGCCAAGTAATGACTGATTTATGGAGGAAAAACTGACATTTGAATGCTCTAAAACGTCCCCATAATCAGCCAAACTTTTGGACTTCCGTCGCACAGACACTGCCTAGGTAGCGCCGTGGCTCCAGTAGCCAACGGACCAATTAGCGTCGCGACTCATCCCTTTAGACGTCGCGGCGCTGGTGGTGGTGGCGCCGCGACGCTCGGGCTCTACGGTGGCGTCGCGACCCTTTTTCGATCCGTTTCAATCTTACACTTCGTACACTTCTTCCTTCATTTACCAACGTGGAACACCCGTTTCACTTTTGTTTCTAATATACACTGTGAATATTATTCAGGAGGGCAAATATTATTTTTGGGTGGATGTAGTAATCAAAGTATCCAATATTTATTTACTTTGATCATTTACATATATATATATATATATATATATATATATATATATAGTTTACCGACCAATTCTCAACAACCCGAACTTTAGCTCCATTATGCCGAACTCGTGGCGGTAAGCAGAAATGCAGCTCCAACCATATTTATTGGCTGATACAGATTCAGAATATATCATTTCGATTGTTCAATTCTACATAAAAAAAACATGAAAGCAACGCCGACGTGAGGTAAATCGTTTCTCTCAATTGAAACTTAATAAATTTGATTTAATATTGAACTTATTGTATTTCTGAAATTATGAATCTAAATGAAAGGGTGTTCAAGGTTGTGCTAATCATATGCTTATGTTAAAAGCAAACACATAATTATTGCTCTAAGCATGTAAGGCGTGAGGGAGAACTCAAAAAAGTTCCCCTTTTTGAGCAAAAAAAAATAAAAGGAGTTTCAAAGTTTTTGGGGAAATGATTTTCAAATATGTAAATTTTATTTCAAAATATTTAAAGATTCTATATTCTAACAAACATTCAAAATTAAAAAATTTAACTCTCAAAAAATAAAAAGTGTCCTATCGTTTTGGACAGTAATCATTAAGCCTCACAAATATTCTTTAGATGAAACTTTACGACAACTTCATTCCTAGAGGTTCATTTGCATCACATCATCTTCAATTTTTTAGGTGTTCATATTATTCATCTTTTAAGATTTATAGGTAGGGCATTTCGTTTGACTCGATTTTGAGTTGAAATCTAATCAAATCAAATTAATTAAGTCAGTTTTTTAATATTCAAGCCAAACCAAATGATTATAATATAAATTCTATCGGTTTAATCGATTTTATCGGTTTGGTTCGATTTTTATCGATTTAAAAATGTATTTTATAATACAAATAAATTTGAATCAAAAGGTAACTAAATACAACTTTAACCGTGGTTCATTCAAATTTAAGAATCTTTTTAATTAATTCATTAACTTTAGTAAGGTATAAGCTTATGAATATTAGGGCTGCACAAAATCCTCGGACCGGATCGGACCGAGGACCGAAATTCTTGAAATGTCGAACTGAAGACCGGACCAATTTTTTTTGGTCCGGTCCGATCCGAAAACTGAAAAAAAAACTCCGGATCGGACCGGAACGGGGACCGAATTTTCAGAAACGTAGGACCGAAGAACGGACCGAATTTTTAAGTCCGGTCCGGTCCGGTTCGGTCCAGGGTTTTTTTTCGATCCGGTTCGTTTTTTGTGCAGTCCTAATGACTGGGTATAATATGAATTATAAAAACGTAACATCTACTTTTCATGATTCCGGTTCATTCCCTACATATTAGCCTTTTGATATGGTGCAGCCTCTTCAGAGTTTTTATAATCTAGACTGATCGTCTTTTTGAAGCACTAAAAAAGAAGTTAAAACTAAAAACGATAAACAGAAAGACAAAGTCATCAACCAAATCTTTTTCAATTTCAGTTGTCATTTTCTTTTCTTTACGGATAAAATGCTAATTTAGTAATTCAAATGACATGTTTTAATTATAATAAAAAATACTAGCAGCATATAGGAGTTTGCTGTCAAAATTTGCCTTCACCAATTTTTTACCTTTAGCAATTCTTTTATTTTACCTTAAATATATATATATACTTATCAGTTTGGTTCGATTTGGATCGGTTTTTTTTGGGTTTAATACCAAATCAAATCAAATATTATTCATTATTTAAAACTTAAAATCAAACTAAGTTAATTTTCGATTTATTAAATCGGTTGACTTGATTTTTCGGTCTCATTTGAACACCCCTATAAAACTACTTATAGGCATAATATTCCCTAAACTTGTCTTGAAATTTCAGTTACGTACTCTTTTTGCGGTGATCCTATTAGTTGAGTTATGTTTTAATACATAGTAATAGTTCAGGTAGGAAAATGGAGAAAGCTATAGATAGGATGTGAAACTCCTTAAAAAGTAATAATTTAAATATATATTTTATCATTATCTCAATTATTTTTAAAGAGACAATCTCAAGTTAATCAAGAAAGTTGCTTTCTTTCTTAATGTAATAAACCAATAACTGACAGTGATATTAACACATAACAAAAAAAAAATCATAGTGCACACACTTAGAAAGTTGCACTATAGAATTGATTAAGCCCTTGGAGATGTGTTTTAGCAGAGTATAATTCTTACCTGTTCATTAGTGGATGGATGAAAATACTCCGCCCTTAATTAGAATCTTAACTAAAAATTTGAGTTCAAACCCACAAAATAGGAAAAGAGTCTTTACACAAATAATCAAGATGAATTCACTGTTCTTCCTAACCGAAATATATAGTGCACACACTATTGGATGGACCAGTATTTAGGTTAATTCTTTCCATGGTGAGGAACACTTCCTCTTTAACGGGCCTAACGCAACATACACCGAACTAGTTAGTTATGTTGGAAGGGATATAAACTGAAAATCTTGAGTTTGAATCTTGATTATAAATTTCTAATAAAAAATTTATTAGGAATTATTTAAGAAGCCTTAGGTGACATAAATCTAAATCAATTGGACCCCTGAGCTTCCAATAATAGATGATTATACAAAAGAAATACTTGTCCTTACAAGAGACAGATACATTAAGATGACCCCCTATATAATCCGAAGCCCTAGACCAGTTGGTCTCTTGAAGGCAGAAGATATTCTCATTGAGTGGTGTGGAGAGCTTGGTCACAAGTTCGAAATCTCAGGGTAACGCCTACCGTCGCCTTGGGAGTGCATTACACTGACTTCACAATGTGGTGAACCTGGCCGACTAATTGCGCTATTACGTCCGTGCATCTAACGCGCACCTTCGGATAACGGCGGCGAGTTTCACGTTAAACAAAGATCACCCCCTATATATGATGATGTGGGGTTCCTTTGGGGTGGCCTTTCTTTATTGCTAGCTGTCTACTTTTGTTGCTCTTTCTATACCTAAATAGATAGTACAAAAAGCTCAAAAAACAATACTTTTATATTCCTAAAACAGAAGATTGATGGATTACTAAAATAGTGAACTCAAACAAAAAAGTACTATTGATTTTACAAAGTCACAGTGAACACAAAGCTCAAAAGAGAATTGGTTTAAAAAAAAGTAAAAAGAGAAGTACATTCTCATATTCACAAGATCATACTGCCTCATCATCATCTTCATCTCTCAACACAAGTACTACTATTAATCAAAATGTCCTAACATCATCGACTCCAATTGATCTCTAAAAACTTCTAACATGTTAGCAAATGTCACAATGCCCACCACAGTGCAATCCTCTTCAATCACCCACACATAGTTGACGCGATGGGCGATCGCTTGAATCATAACCGCCACAAGAGAACTCCACGGATAACACACGATCGCCTCTGCCCTCCTCACCATCCTCGCGGAATAGCTACTAGACTTACTGTACCTTCCCCCCGATGACGACCTCGAGGAGGTCGGGGAAGGGAACTCTTCATCAGATAACGATGAGTTAGAGGAGATATCCGAGGGATCAATCTCGAATTCCTCCAACATTCCTTCAAGATTCATTTCCTTCAACCTCTCCTTTACGACCCTCACAATGTCCTCCGGAGGGCCCCCACAATCAATGTAGGCCAGGAGCTCACCGGCTGTGAGGGTCGTGATGGCCGCAGCCACGGTCTCACCGCAATAAGAGAGTGTGAACGGAGAGATCTCTCCTATCAGGACGCCATCATCATCCACGATCGCCACGGACGTCTGATCCACGAGGGATCGAGAAATGGCCTCAGTGGCTGATGATGCACTCGAGTGATACCCGATTGATAAAAACTCCGTGCTAATGATACCAAGGGCGTCAATGGAAGCCGTCGGAAGGGGTGAAAAAAACCCAATTGAACTTAGGAAATATCTAATGACATCTTCTTGAGTTAGCCAACAGAATTCGCGCCCATTGTGTAGGGTGCAACTCTTTGTTGGTGAAGATTTCTGCAGCAATTTCCTTCTTGAGCTGCCACTAAATCTGGTCTCTATAGGAACCACAAGGTTTTGAGCTCCTTGTAGAATGAGATCAATGGCTTCTAGTAAACTGCAAAAGAAGAAAACAAATTCAGAACACAATTAATGGAATGTGAAGAAATGCATTCTTTCACTAATTGAGAAATGTGGTATTTATCAGCTTTGAAAGCTTATCTTCTTAAAATTCAACAGTCTATCAAGAATTTTGGAAATGTGAAACATATGTAAGAAAAGAGAATTAAGAGTTGATGAACCAATAAAAAAGATCAAGAAAAAGTGGATGGAGGGGAAATCTTGATGTTCAATTCTGAAAAATAAGCACAATTCTTGGATCTTTCAATTCCTCTAATACCCACAATCTTCTTGATATTTGAGCAAAGAGAAATACAAGAGAGTAAATGAATCTAAGAGCCAAATTACATGAACAGTACAGAACCCCACAAAAGAAAAAAAAGGAAAATTACAAGAATTTGATTCAAAGAGAGACACTTCCATTACTTACAAATTCTTGGATCTTTGATTCCTCTACACCCAGAATCTTCAAAATTGATATCTGAGGTGGAGAAATTTCAAGAGAGTGAATGAAGCTAAGAGCCAAAGAGAACCCCACATAAGAAAAATAAACAAATGCAACAATTTGATACAATGGAAGATACTTCCATTAACAAACATTGCACTCATCTCCAAAGATTAAGCCTTTATGAAGATTAAGGAGAACACAATCAAATTGGTATTTGAGGTAGTAAATATGAAGCTAAGATCCAAACAAGAACAATAAAAAGAACCCCACATAGGACAAAAGGAAGATTCAAGAATTTGATACCATGGAAGACACTCCATTAACAAACACTGCATTCATCCCCAAAAGATCAAACCTTTATGATGATTCACAGAAAAACACCACTTTACAAAGCATTAGAAGATAAAAAGACTTAATCTTTTTACCTTGTAGAGAGTTGCAAATGAAGCTAAGAACCAAAACAGAACAATTGAAAGAACCCCACATAAGAAAAAAACATATTCAAGAATGACACAATGGAAGACACTTCCATTAAAACCTTTATGAAGATTAACAAAAAACACACTATTCTACAAAGCCATAGAAGATAACAAGATTCAATTTTTTACCTTGTAGAGAGTTACAAATGAAGCTAAGATTCAAACAAGAACAATTGAAAGAACCCCACATAAGAAATATGAGCAAAATTCAAGAATTTGACACTATGGGAGAACCCCACATAGTAACAAACATTGCACAACAACACAAAAAGACTCAATCTTTTTACCTAGTTGAGGGTTGCAAATAAAGCTAAGATCAAATCAAGAACAATTGAAAGAACCCCCACGTAAGAAAAATAATCAAAATTCAAGAATTTGACACAATGGAAGAAGCCCACATAAACCATCAACAAACATTGCATAACAACACAAAAATACTAAATCTTTTTATTACCTTGTAAAGAGTTGAAAATGAAGCTAAGATCAAAACAAGATCAATTGAAAGAACCCCACATAAGAAAACTAAGCAAAATTCAAGATTTTGACACAATGGAAGAACCCCACATAAACCATCAACAAACATTGCATAAAAATAATATAAAGACTCAATCTTTACCTTTAAGAGGCCTTCACATGCCTAACAAGAACAATTGAAACAACCCCACAAAAGATAAATAAGTAAAATTCAAGAATTTGACACAATGGAAGAACCCCAAATAAAAATTTCAACAAACAATGCACTACAACACAAAAAGACTCAATATTTTTACCTTGTAGATGGTTACAAATGAAGCTAACAACCAAACAAGAACAATTAAAAGAACCCCACATAAAAAAAATTAACAAAAATTGCAAAACAACACAAAAAGACTCAATCTTTTTACCTTGTAGAGAGTTGCAAATGAAGCTAACAATCAAACTAGAACAATTAAAAGAACCCCACATAAAAAAAATTAACAAAAATTGCACAACACAAAAAGACTCAATATTTTTACTGCAAATGAATCTAATATCAAAACAAGAACAATTAAAAGAACCCCAAATAAGAAATTGACACAATTAAAAGAACCCCACATATAAACATTAACAAAAACATTACACAAAATATAAAGAAAACTCAATCAATTTACCTTGTAGATGGTTGGACATGCCTAACAAGAACAGAATCTTTAGGCAAAAGAACAGTAACAGGTGACTTCAAAGCCAAAGAAGGAGAATTAACATTCTCTTTTCTACAAAGAAAACAGATTATATCAACCATACAAATTTTTCCAACACAGATACAATTATCAACATTCTTGAAATGGTCACAATCCCAAACACTTATACAATTCTCTTCACAAGATTTGAGTGAAGCTAAAGCTTCACCAATTGTTGAAGATACTGAGAGAGACCTAAGCGGTGGCTTGCCAAGGCATAGGTCAGCTACCTCATGAGCTAAAAGATGAGCTGCCATGCAAGAAAGACACCCAAAATTTTCTTGAAAAAAGAGAGTTTTGAAGATTCTTGAGATTTTTAGACAAGTGAGTGTGTCATTTGTGAGAGTATTAAGTGTTTTTTTTTTTCTTTACAAGGGAACGGCAGCCGCGAGTGCTCGTGGGGTAAATTCGGAGTGACGCAATAATCTGCAAATTAATCAAATTTATGATTTTATGATTTCGCGCTCTATTATTACACCAACTTGACTAGCTACAAGTGTGCTGATTTATAAAGGAGGGGATGACACGTTAACCCCTAGGGGTGGAGGTATTTAGGGGCGTGATCAGAATTTCCCTTTTTCATTCGTTTTTTATTTAATTTTATTCCAAATCTCATCTTCACATGCTTTATAGTTTTATATTAGAATATATTATTAAATACTAAGTAATATAATTAATACTCAAAACAATAATAAAAATATTAAAATATGAAATAATAATAACTAAATATATATCTTTTAGATCGAACATTAGGGGGATGACATGTTAACCCCTCTACGGGTGGGGGTACTGTTTGGAGTTAGAGTAATCACGTTTGGGGGGGGGGGGGGGGGTTCCTTTTTTTGGTTGGTTGTTGGGGGAAGTGGGAAGTACAATTAATACTCTTCATTTTAATTGAAGTGTATTAGTTTGATTAGACATAGAGTTTAAAAAATAAAATAAATTTTTTTAATTTTATGATTAAAATTAAAGATGTGTATAAAACAGAGGGAGTATTATTTTGAGACTTGAAATTTTGTTTATAAAGTATTTGGCATTAGAAATTCACTTCCTCCGTGTGAATTTATATGACAAAATTTAGATTTCTCGAGTCAATAAAAAAGTTTTAAATTGTGATTTATTTGTATGTCATATAAATATATTACAATTATTAAGTATTATGATTCATAGTACTTTTTATGTAATTTTTAAATAGGTAATTTTTTTTTAAAAAAGTTTAAAGATTATATATCCAAATTTACAATCAAAATAAAGAATTTGACTTTCAATATTCAAACTGTCACATATAAATCGGGACGTAGGGAGTATAGTTTTAACAACTCTTATATATAATGTATAGGGCTAAATCTGTATACAACAGATGTACGGATTATGATGCAACACGTGATAATTGTTGCTGAGTCAAGTCCAAGTCAGTTTGGGGCATTTTCGATAGCACTCAAATGGTACCGGGAGCGACACAAGTAAGCCGATACCGATAATAAAGAAGGCTAAGAGTCGTTTGTATCATAACGGATGACCGTTATTAAAGTTGGTCATACGATTTCCAACAACCTTTTAATGACATTTATTGAGAGATTAATTGTCCAATTATTATAACATTCATTCCCCTATATTTATGAGGGCACATTTTGTGGATTGTGTACCCATATAACTCATGTATAAATAGGACACTTGATTCCATTGTAACCGATCAGATTCTAGTAATTTCAAAATACTTATTGTTATTCTCTTGATTTTTGCGTTGTTATAAGGTTCAGGCTAAGCATTACTTTATCTTGTCTTGTTATTATTCATTTTCAGTGCAATTCATCTAGAATTTCTATCTAACGTATCACTTGAGATTCACGTGTCTTTGACCACGTAATATAAAACAAAAAAATCGTACCCTAAATTTCAAACATATATATATGAGCCTTTAGACATTTTGTAATTCAAATTCAGACCTACATGTTTGAAGTTTGAGACTTCCAATATTAACTTCAGAAGTGTACGTCGGAAGTTTGATTTCGACAAGTTAAATTTCCGATGCATGTTTCAAAGTTTGGCCTTCACAAATTAAACTTTTAACGTCTATGTCGAAAAGAAATATGATAAAACTTTAGACAAATTTTATAACTTCAACAGATTGTCTATTAATTTTAAGACTGTTTATAAATTACAACTTTTTATCATCTTTTCAAATAACCTTTCACTCGATCGCCACATGCAATTTTTTGCACTTTAATTTGTACTTACATTGCATGATTGATTTTTGAAAATGAAACAAAAATTGTAATTTTTTCCTTTTATAATTCGATTTAAACTTAAAAGAATGGTCAATACATTCTTAATGTAATTTAATCAAATCCACCATGTTATTCATCCTTTTCTTTTCTGATTATAATTGGAGGAGGATTACTAAAACCCAAGTATGAAGAAATTATACCACAAAAAATTATGGTGGAATAGATAGGATCTTTTTCATCCTTAACTAGAGGTTTCCCGTTCAAACACTGAAATAGAAAGTTCTGGCAAAGTCCTTTAAAGAATCCTACGCAGTACGAATACAAACTAATAGGTGTCCTAAAGCGGATACCGGATAGTGAATGCGTAAGAAACTATCGGATATTGAATGTGTAAGAAACTAAAAAGATAGTATGAATAATTAGGGCTGAGTCCAGTGGCGGAGCCATGATTTTCACCTGGGGGTTAAAAATATGAAGAAATAAATGCACAAAGAAGTCAAAGAGGTTCAACATCTACCATAATACAATCTAAGAGTGCTGTATGTAAACCCACTCATACCTAACTGCAAACAAACACAATTATAAAAAAAAAAATCAGCATAATTCTCAACAAACTAAAGTAATCGAAAATTTTGAAAACTGGATTTTTTGTCTAGTGTTGGGTTCTTTGTCGATCGATAAGTGTTTTAATCGGGTTGATTTGCTTGGTTGGGTAATATTTGGGATGGGTTTTGATTCGGGTAATATTTTGGGATGGATCGGGTAATATTTGGTCGGGTAATTAAATTAAAAGGGAAAAGGGAGATGAGTTGGGGGCCCCACAACACGTGTACACACAACCTCTAATATAATTGGAGTAGTGATTCACGTCATAAAGATGTGTTGTAGCAACTTCGAATATAATTCAGGTAATAAAGCATTATCCCTAATATATACCAAAAACTGTATGAAGCACTCCTTCACAAACGTTTCTTTTTTGGGTGTAGGAAGTACATTGGTCCAATAATGGCTGGCCTGGTGGTCAAACATGAGGGTACTGATGGGGGAGGTTTCGTGTTCGAGTCCTCTCTCAGTGAAAAATTGTTCCCCGAGGCATATTCCAGAGGCAAATGATAGACGTTAAGGTGCGCTGGCATGTGCAGTGTGGGTTCGATCCCCAGCAATTACTTTTCTGGGGGTTGAGTCTTGTGTCATCGATCAATTGTCCGCTCTAGTCTGGCTAATGGAGCACATCCCGTGGTTTACCTTGGTGATAGCGATGAGGGACCAGGTATATCATCTCCAGGACGTCTAGATAATACTAGTGAAATAGTCAGGCGCAAGCCTGAATATCTGATTATCAAAAAAGAAAAAATGGTGATTGAATTCTCTTTTGTCAGGAAATTAACACAAGAATATTAAGCCTCAAACAAGATTGGATAATTGGTGAGGTCATTTATTTAGGCCCCCAAAAGATAGTGAAGGCCCTAAAAGTACAAGGCAGATTGTATAATATCATCAAAATACATGTTTTTAATTTTATGCTCTTTATTTCTTTTGAGATTTGGTTGTTGAGACTGTGAATAAGCGAGTTACTATAAATTTCCTTCTCTTATTAATTAGTACATTAATCTCCCTCTTCAATTTTGTTATTTTCTCCTCTCCATATACTTATTTCTTGTTTATATTTCTAACAACTTTCTTTTCAACTTCATCCGGTTTTCCTATACTAGTTAATTTTATCTCGTTACATTGGTCCATAAATCAAGAAGAAACTACAAATTTATAGTTAAATATACATCCTATATACATGTTATATACATGTATATATGATGTATATTGAATAGACATGTCACGGACTGGAGCAGTAGCAGTGGCCCATCTCGGGTGGACTACCCATGTAGACTGGAGCAGTAGCACTTGTCCCATCTCGGGTGGACTGCCCAGGTAGATTATTTATGGTATATTGTATATTACTTTTGTATATTACTTAGTCTTGTAATTTTACCATAATTGTTTAATTAGTCTCCAAATAGAATAGGGTTTTAGATGTAGAATAGGAAAAGGATTTTCCTATATGTAACTTGTATATATACCCCTTTCATTAATGAAAATAATCAAGGAATTATTTCTTTCATGGTATCAAAAGTCTAGGTTCTTCTCCTTGATTCCGCAAAATTTTCTCTTATTGATTTCCGTGCAAATCCCTACCCCCTCCCCCCTAAAAGTTTCTTGTCCAAATTGTGTTCTCTACATTATGAATGATAAGAACATGTTTCATCCTGCCCTCACAGTTTCTAACATCAATAGTGTTCTTCCTATTGTTCTTGACTTAGAAAACGTACAATATGGGACGTGAGCGGAGTTGTTCAAGATTCATGCAATGACACATCAAGTTCTCCACCACATAATCCCTCCGGCTCCTAATACGGAGGGTCCTTCGGATCCTAATACGGAGGGTGTGCCCACCAAAGAGGACGATCCAAAATTATGGGTCACTCTTGACGCAAAGGTTTTCTAGTGGATTTATGTCACTATCTCTCTGGACCTCTTACAGACGATTATGGAACATAACTCTTCCGCAATGGAGGCTTGGAATAGATTGTGTGATATATTCTATGATAATAGTCATTCCCGCATTGTCACCCTTGAATAGAAATTTTCTCAAGTTGTTATGGAGAATTTTCCGAACGATTCATCTTATTGCAAACGACTCAAGGACTTGGTGGATAAACTTCGCAATGTGGTGCTCCTGTTAGCAATAGTCGTCTCGTTTTATAGATGGTTGCAGGCCTGTCTGAGGCCTATAACGGTGTTGCTTCGATCCTTCGTTAAAGTAACCCTCTAATAAAATTCTATCAAGCCCGCTCCATGCTTACGTAGGAAGAAGTCGATTAAAATAATCGTAAAAACAATGGGAAAAATCGAGGTGACAAACATGGCGTTTCCGACAATGGGAACGGTGGCCCAAACAGTGAGTGTCGCGCCCTTTTTCGGCCGCGGCATTATTTTCTAAACTCCTGCTCAAATAAAAGGTTAGAAAATAAAGAAAAAATAATAAAATGCTAATAAAGTTTAAGAGGCTCAAAGGTTTTTTAAAAAATGCTAAAAGGATGCTAAAATTGCAAAAGATGCTAAAGTTTAAAAGGGTGCTAAAATGTTAAAGGGTTGCTAGAATGCTAAGGGTGCTTAAAAGTGCAAAAGAATGCTAAAGGGGTTCGCGGAGTCGCCACCTAATTAGTTTGGGTGAATTAGGACACCTAAATGTCAACTAGGTTAAAGTCAACACTAACTCCATTTTATGGTCTGCTAAACTTAATGAGATTCTGGGTAAGGGTTCTTTATTAATCTATAGGGAAGGGGTTAGGCACCCTCTAAGATCCGCTAACTTGCGGTTGTCCTGCCAAACCTAGGGTAATTATTATATTTAAGAAAAATGCAAAATAAAAGCTCCTCTTGCTTAATAAAATGTTAGGAAATAAAATAAATGTTAAAATGTTAAAATGTTTAAAGGTGCTTAAGTCTAAAAGGGCAAAAGGTGCTATATGCGAAAGAATGCTAAGAGGTGCTAAAATATTAAGGGTTAAAGACGCTTAACAAAAGTGCTAGCAATTTAAAAGTGCTAAGTGTAAACAAGGTAGTGCTAGGGTGCTTAAATATTAAAAGGGTGCTAAGGGATTAATTTTAAAAGTAAAGGGTGCTAAATGCTAAAATACTAAAGGTATTAAACGCCAAGGGGTGATTTAAAGTGCTAAAAGGGCTAGGAATGCTAAAGAATGCTAAGATGGTGCTTTATGGACTAATTATGTGTTCATGCAAAGGTTATTTATGAACTAGTTAGGTATACTGCTAGCTAAATTAATCTTTTTTAACCCGCGTACAATATTATATAAGAGGTGCTTTAAGATGATTCTTGAGAGTTTAGGAAGAAATCTGTTATGGATTTTAATAAGAAACAAAATGTTAGTTTTGTGATGCAAGTTAAATTATTTAGACATGCATGACAATCTTAAAAAGCCAGTAAGTTAAGCGATGAACTTTAAATTACCTTCCCCACTTATATGTTTAAAGGCTTAATTGTTCTAGATATCCTAAATATTACAGAAATAGAGTAATTAAATTACAATAGACAAATAAATAAATGGATAGCAAGTAAGGAGAGGATGAGATTTAAGAATGCTATTTACGACGGATGATTTACATCCTATTTGTTTTTCTAGGAATTCTCGGATGAGACGCAAATGCGGTGCACATAGACGCGGTTGCCATTTGAAGTGGCTCGTGATGAGTCTCGCGTGAGACTCTTCGTTTTGCTCGATGCATTTCATGTAAAAAGAAAACAATACGGATTAGCATATGCCTTATCTTTATCAAATTATAAATTAGCATAAGACTTAAACATATAATCACTGAATGTTCATGCAAGGAAAAGCGATATGGGACAGCTTATGTATAACCTGGGCAGTGAAGCCTAAAGGGGGGCCCAAGTTCCCTTATGCACAAATTGGGTTTCGCCAAACCTTACATACAACCATAGCAGGATAGCCCATTTCTTTAAACACTAAAGGAGTTGGTGGCCCATATATTCCTTAATCATGGGTGACCCAACAGCAAAGACATGCACATATATGACTATATGAAGGCAATAAGAAATCGTATAACAGTGGGCAGGACCCAGATACGAACACCGCAGGGATATGCTCAATTTGTGATGAACCCACTTAACATAGATTCACAAGTGCAAATATCAAGCTGGGTATTTAGAGTTACATGAACATGATAAAGATTCAAAGGCAAACTAATACAAGTTCTTTAATTATCCAAGAGCAGACAGAAGACTATGTAAGCAGCTAGCAGATGGTACAAAGGAATAAGGACGGGCAGGTATGTAAGCAAGCACAAATCAGCCTCTAATATCACCCACGACACCCAACAGTTCTATCCGCAGACGGTCGGAGCAAAATAAAGAGGGTCGACCTATTTTTAAAACAGATTCAGCTTTAAACATGCATTTGTGATAATGCAGAGATATTGAGTTAGGGCAAAGTCAAATTTATCATTTTTGCAAAAAAATGCGAGAGGCCTAATCGAATCGCGAGACCTCGGTAGACACTAGAACTAACATTTCTAGCTCATATGGACGCCACAGTGGACCGGTTTCAAAGATATCGCAGCGGGTATAGGTCTGCGATGTTAATAATAGATTCGAATCTACACATATTTCGACTACCAGTTGCAAAAAAAATCAGAGATAAGCATGCTACTGACATTCAGATAAGAATATCAATTCCACCTGACTAGAAGAGACCACTGCTAATGTATACCAAAACAGACTATAATGCCAAAACTCTACGCCATTTCAGACCATATGACCATGCAAACATATTATTTCAGCAATCAACTCGCACCTTTTGGTGATATTACAATACTGCGGCAAATAGACAAACATTTCCTTTATTCAATTTTAGGAACATACAAGATCTTAACCTATAGTATGCATTTACTGCTACATGGTGCAAACGGTAATTCAGCAAGTAAACAGAGACACTAACAGGGAATATACGTAAATGGTTCAAGGATTCCTAGCATGCTTTGAGGACACATATGATATACATTTGATACATATCGAATCTACCCTACTGTTGTGACATATCTAAAAATAAGGAAAATCGGAAAGTACATTAAGCAAATGATAACACATATTCCTAACAAGCGCTTTAGACATGTATACAACTAGGTAAGAGTCAAGACACTTCATTCAATTAAACGATTTCAACATTAGATTACACTGCGTATGCCGACTATATGAAACATGATTGTAAATCGGCGTAGAATGTAATGATGGATTAATACAACCTAAACTGGTTCAAGTCTTCATGCATGCTTAATGCATGATACGAATACTTAAATAATCCAAAAGCACACTAAACACGATATGACAATGCCATGAAAATACCAATACACATATAACAAGTGAGCATACAAATTAGTATAGATATTATTCGACAACTTGACAAATAGTTATAACACATGACATGATGCTTTATAACCTTTTAAAACATACAAAATAAACACCCAATCGAGCAATTAAATCGTGAGTCGATCAAAATTATACATCACACCTCGTAGCGATCCTAACATTTAGATATTATGCATCCATATTAATTAAAGCAGACTTATTCAATGTCATATTCCTACATTAATGAATACGACAACATGAATGAACTAACACATATTTAACACATTTCGGAACAACTCTTCCTTGAGCTTTAGTCTACAGGAGCAGCAGCAACAAGTCCAAAAACGACGCCAAGTCCGAAAACGACACCACGTCCAAAAATGACGTCGAGTCCGAAAACGACTCCGAGTCCGAAAATGACTCCGCGTCCGAAAACGACGCCACGTCCGAAAACGACGCTAAGTCCGAAAACGACACCACGTCCAAAAACGACGTCGAGTCCGAAAACGACTCCACGTCCGAAAACGACGACAAGTCCGAAAACGACGACAAGTCTGAAAACGACGCCAAGTCCAAAACGACGCCAAGTCTGAAAACGACGCCAAGTCCGAAAACGACGCCATCATCAACATATCACATCTACGCAGGGACGATTTTCTCTGTTCTCAAAACTGCATTTTTCTCATTTCATGCTTTATTATTATTGCCTTAGCGCTTATGCACTAACTCTTCGAGCTTTAGTCTACAGCGGCAGAATGATAATAACGTTATCGCGACAAGACAAAGAAGTCTACGCAACGACGCCAAGAAGAACACGCCCATACGACGTAATCGGAAGTCCATGCAACGACGCCGAAAGAACACGCCCGCATAACGACGTAATCGTAAAGTCCACGCAACGACGCCAAAGAAAGAAACGCCCGTGCAACGACGTTATCAACATCAGGTCTGTGCAACGACACCATCAAAGATTGCGTCACGCAACGACGCCAAAGAAAGACGCCCAGTAACGACGTTATCAAGACAAAGAAGTCCAAAACGACGCCATCATCGCGATATCACATCCGCGGGGACGATTTTCTCTGTTCTCAAAATTGCATTTCCTCTCATTCATGCTTTATTCTGTCTTAGCAGTTATGCACTAACTCTTTCTTGAGCTTTAGTCTACAGGTACATTTGCAGCAAGGACGACATATCCGCGTTCACAATCGCAACACGTCTGTGCAAGGTCGAAAAATCACAGCATTTGCAGCATCGCATCAACACAGCAGGCATCATATTTTTGCAGGATAACCTGTTCAAGCGCGAATCAGCACCAATATCGTCGATATCAGCCCTAAGAGCTTACCAACATTAGAACCCACATCATGGCTATATAAAGCACATGCAATAGGCATTTAGGGGGGAGAGACGGCAGAGCTCAGGGGGCGGAGAACAACAGAGAGGAAAAAGAACTGGCATCTGTTAGCAGTAGTTAATAACTCAATCGGAGGTTAGGGACCCAGCACCCAGATAATTAGCGTCACAAGAACAGGGATTTCGAAACCCTTTCTTTCAAATATCAGTCAGAAATCAGCAACCAAACCGCTTCTTTCATTCGCAGACGCAAAATCGAAACCCGGCGAGTCGACGACTTGATACGCCGCTCGGTTATTGTCCGGAGGGTAAACCCATTCCCTTTCAGATCTCTTGGGTGATTTACGCTTTGTAATCCGTTTGAATGATGTGTTCTGTTAGTTGTGTTTAATACCATTTGCGTATGATTCGAAGTGCATCTGTTTATGTCGAACCTGTTTAATCAAAATTAATCGCTATTGGTTTTCGTAATTGTGTTTTGTGATTAGTTTGATACCAGCATCGGTAGCGTGCTTGTATTTATGACGGATAATATCTGATCTTATTGTGTCTTGTTAAGATGATTAATATGATATAGTAGTGGGTATCCATTCACCATCGAGCCTTCTTTGCATATTCGAGTAGCCTCTTCGGGTATTAGTATGTCAATCCCAATGTCCCTGTATACTCACAAAACAAGCAAGTCCTATATGTCTTCTATGTCTAACAGTCGAACCATATCTGTGTTAGCATATCTTGAGTCATTCTCATGCCATATGAAACATGTAGTCCCTGCTGCATTTTATCTTTGAAAGATAATATTGCCTTGATATGACGGAACATATGTTAAGAGTATATTGAGTCGTTTGCCTTTATCACAGTTTTACAAAGACGTCTTAATCCGTTAAGTGCTATGATTAGTTGGTCTGTTATCCAAAATAGACAAGATATATCGTACTTTTATTTTCCCAAAACTTGGTCGCATATCACATATGTATTCAGTAAATCGCATATGGTGTGGCTACCTGTTAACTAGATTTTTCCCTTTTTTTTAAATCTGTATATGAGTTGGGTTTTCTATGTCTATTGATATGCATCTATTGGACTGATTGCGTGACATAGTTCCTGTATTTAAATGATGGATCAGTTCCCTTCTGCCCTATCCCTGCATGCCTGCTAGCTGGTTAAATGTTGTGCCTATTACATCTTCAGGCCAATGGGTGAATCATGACATAATTGACCATATATTGTTTCTTTTCTATTGTTTAATCTATATTTATAGACTGTAATTAGATCTGATTCGTAGTGAACATGTGTTTGGACCTGCCTATTATCTTTTCTCTCCCCTGTTTGTTGCTGCGTATTGTCCCGTCTCGCCTAAATATAGAAGAACTCAATTGTCTTTGCCCAAGTCTTATGTGCTAACCCAGTAATTGTTGACAAAAATGAAACTAATTTAGCGGGTTATATAAAGCTAATACAATTAGACTGCTGCATACTTGCCTATCACTTGAAACAAAAATGCTTGTCTGTCTGCATTTCATTCCAGATGTATGTAAAAGATCGTGTTTACTTGTCTTAGTCACTAGATTGATTTGAAATGAGCATAATTCCTGATTCTACATGTTCTGTAAGCCATAAATTAAAGATAGCATGGTGATCAGGCCTATGGCATTAGTTGTATCTGTTTATTATCTGAATTAATATGATATGATGGTTTGATTTTAGTTCCTGAGCGATGGCGAATTTCCCCTCTGTGATCGAAATTAAATATGAGCTTGTTGTCTAGGCTATAGTTGTGATTCAAACCAAAATGTTTGCATATCTCTCTCTGATCTACCATGTCAAAGCATGCTCATATTGTTATCTGCGGTATATTCCAAGAGCATTTACTAATCCTTATCTTTCTTGTTTTTACATGGCACGCACCGGAGCAAAAATAAAGAGTCTCACGGCGAGACTCATCGCAAGTCATTTCAAATGGCAACCCGCACCCGCATTTGCATTCCCGCTTCAGAAATTCCTAAGACAAAATAGGATAAGACGATGTCGCCGCGCATCTTGGAAGCTGCGATCATATCCACCCTCTATATTATTTGTTTGAAATTTGTTGCCTAATTATTTAATTTTGTAATTAATAGAATACTTAGAATAGTCAAACCTTGAATCAATAAATAGAAATTAATTTAATTTTGCTTCCCTTAAGTTAATTACTTTAGGCACGCCATACATTGTTTAGCATTTATAATAAACCACTCAATAATCTTAACTTGCATAATTAATCATATGTAGCTATGATATTATTTTCAAGATTTCTAACCCATTTGCTATAGCACCCATATAGAAATCTTATTTTTTATATATTAAGAAAACCCCCTTAAGCATGTGTTACACTAATCAAGGCAGGCAAATGTGTACATTTAGTCAAATGATCTATTTTGCATTATATATTATTTAAGGCATGCTTTAAACTTTACACGCATTTTATAACACTAATCTTATTAATCTTTTGCCAAAAAATACTTTCTATTAAAATATCTTTCAAACATGCATTTTCAATAGCATAATAATTACCCTAGGTTTGGCAGGACAACCGCAAGTTAGCGGATCTTAGAGGGTGCCTAACCCCTTCCCTCTAGATTAATAAAGAACCCTTACCTAGAATCTCATTAAGTTTAGCAGACCATTAAAATGGAGTTAATGTTTTACTTCAAACTAGTTAAACATTTAGGTGTCCTAATTCACCCAATTAATTAGGTGGCGACTCCGCGAACCCTTAGCATTTTAGCAGCCCTCTTTATATTTTAGCATTTTTAAACTTTAGCACTTCTTAGCATTTTTCACCTTTAGCATCTTTTAAGCTTTTAAGCATCTTTTTGCAATTTTAGCATCCTTTTAGCATTTTTAAAACCTCTAAGCCTTTTAAACTTTATTAGCATTTTATTTTTATTTTTCTAACCTTTTATTTGAGCAGGAGTTTAGAAAATGCCGCGGCCGAAAATGGGCGCGACAGAAATGGCGACTCCGCTGGGGATTTGCTGGGCTGAAGAGGAGTTGGGCCTGCGTGCTGGGCTGCGGGTCGCGGATGGGGTTGGGGATTTAGTGATCCCCTTCTTGGTGAAGCACGGGGACGGTAAAAGGCTGGGTTTCTGTTGCATAAGTCAGCTGTCTGGGTTGTTTGCTGGGGCTGGTAATGGGTGTGGTGCGTTGGTATTGGTTGGCCTGGCGATTAGGGCTGATTATGGTGAAGTAAGCAGGCGGGGGATGAGGTATATGGTTTCGTTCATTAGGTTCTGGGTTCGACGAGAAGGGAAAAGGGCTGGGAAAGTAAGGGATGGAGAGGGAAGTCCGAGCCAAAATGGACGAGGACGTGGCCAAAGAAATTCATAGTCTGAAAGAAGCGGTTCGGGGCATGCGATCGGACAAAGGTCACGAAGGACTAGACTACGAGGATCTTTGCATGCATCCGCACGGAACCGCCATGGGTACAAGCGTGCCAAGTTTGAACTATTTGATGGAAAAGGGAACCCCGCGCACACTTGAGGTCATATTGCGATGTTAATCGGTAGGAAGAACCCAGCGGTCATTATGAAGTTGTTCATTCGGAGCTTGACCGGCGAGGCACTAGATTGGTATACCAGCCAAGATCCGCGAAAATGGCATAGCTGGAATGCATTGGCCCAAGATTTTGTGGAGCGATTCCATTTCAACACAGAAACCGTTGTGGATAGATTCTACTTAATGAAGTTGGAGAAGAAGACTACAGAAACATTCAGAGAATACGCCATGAGGTGGCGTTCAGAGGCAGCGAAAGTGCAACCACCCATGGTGGAGAGTGAGATAACCACGTTATTCGTACAATCTTTGAAGGACGCAACCTACTATGAGCGGATGATAAGCCATCGTCGGAATTTTGCGGAAGTTATTAGAATGGGCGACTTCAGGTTAAGGTATTAAAGCGGTAGGATTACAACCGCAAAGATTACAGGCAACTAATAAGGCGATTCAGTCAGGGACACTCGGGAGTACTTCACAGAGGAAGAAAGAGACAGTTTCCCCTTCCATGTTTGTACAAGAACGCAAACCCGAAGCATTCATAACATACCAAAACCCATCATACTACCACAACTACCACACACAACCTATATATAACACTTCACAAGCACCCGTTTATCCTGCCCCGCATAGATCCACCCATCAAGCCCGCCAGAATAGAGCACCCAATGCACTCCAGAGCAAATAAGAATTCAAGGAAAACCACCCAAAGTTCGCACCCCACTAGCTGAACCCATACCTCAAATATATGAAAGGTTGCGAGCTGCAGGCCTAATCCAACCGATTCCAGGAAGGATCCCTGACCCTATCCCAAGATGGTATGATGAGAACAAGCGCTGCGCGTATCACTCCAATAGCCCAGGACATGACACTGAAGGTTGCCACTCCTCGTGACGTAATCGAGGCAATCGATCGAGAAGGGTAATTCAGCTAAAGGATCCTGCCCCAAATGTGCATGATAACCCCTTGCCAAACCACGACCACGTCAATGTGCACCTGATAACCTTAGATGAGGAATACACTCCCCTGCCTATGCCCATTCCGCCCTCGAATCAGTCATTTATCCGAGCATGCACCACGCAGAGGCCAGAAAAATGAGAGAGCAGAGACGGGGTCGGGCACAGTAGTATCGAACAGAGGTCAGGGTCAGGGGAATCGTTTTCTTTACACAGACGGTAGAGCAGGGCAGAGCACAGAAGACGGAGCTCAGTGAGGCAACAATCATCTTCACGCATGCAAGCAGAGCAGCAGAACATAGAGCACAGACATCAGAGCATCGCGAGTTAGGGGTTCAGCACCCAGACCATTAGCACCGCAAGAATAGGAAGTTCAAATCCCTTCTTTCAATTCTAGCCAAGAATCAGAAAACAAACCTTGCCCTTTTCGCATCTTAAACCCAAAACCCGTCGAGTGGAACGACGACTTGATACGCTGCCCCGGTTCGCTGCCCGGAGAAGGTAAAATCACACTCCTCTCAGTTCATTTTTGTATTTCGGTGTGTATCTGTGCTAAATGTGTGTTAGTTAGATTGCTGATGCTATTAATTGGAAATGCCGACTGATTGAATGATCTGGAAAATGTCACACATGTTCGAATGCCTAAAAAACTGTCTAAGGTTTGTTTAGAAGCTCAGTTACAGTTTAAAGATGGTTCAAAACAGCAGTTGATTGATGTATATTGAGGATGGGTGGCTTGTCTAGGTTCGAGTATATCATTATTATTGAGACCTTAATGTCAGTCCAATACATATGCCAGAATGATATAATACATACTCTCTTTAAGAAATCTACATGTATTCCTATGCCAGGCCTAAATGCGAAGTTGTATCGGCCCAGATACTGTATCAATTTTGCCGACCTATTCCTCTATGCTTTCTCAAGTGGATATAATGTCTAAACCATGTTTACCTAAAATCTTCATTGCTGTTTTAGCTTGCATCCATGCATATCAAGTTAAATACAGGTTTTTGCTATAAAATCAGTAGATTAATACATAACCTATAAATGACTGTGTGCTTACTCTAGTTTAAGGCAAATCCTACATATTCAATGTCAAATCTTAGCCCCCTCTCCCTTTATGTGCTAGTTTATTCTGCCCGTTATCTGAAATACATACTTGTGAAAGAGGTATTTGCCACTGATTTGTTGGATTTGAGATGATATATCCTGAGAAACACAGGGTATACTGATCTAGTATACATCAAGCGAATACAAATATATTGCTATATCTTCTCTATAAATCTGAAAGGTTGTTTTTGTGGTTGGGCTTGTCTCCTCGTTTTTTTGCCCTATATAAATCTGGAAGGAGAACTTTATGTTTGGGTCTGTTTCCTATGCCATTGCTGCTTGCGTCTTTTGATTTAAAATAGTGTGCCTCCCTTTTATTCCTGCGTATGATGGGTTCTGCCCAACCTAGTAATTAGGTGAAATATTTGAATTGTGTTTCTGCTACCTGCTGCTTGCTGCCTTCTGATCCTCACTGTTTTCTTACGGATACACCGGGTTTGAAATGCATTATGTTTGCTAAATGCTCATTTATGGGTTAAGCCCACTTTGCTTGCTGCTTGTTGTTCATTGCCCACTACCTGCTGTTTGTTTGGAGGGGGTGTCATAACTGCTGCTTCGTGTCTGTATTACTACTATCATTACATTGCTGTTGATTAATTAGAATATGCATGATAGTATCTTGGCATTACTATTATAATGGAACACCATAGAATAACTGGTTAATATTAGTTTTGCTACATCGCTCGTGGCGTTATCGCTTTAGCGTTATTCTCGCTACTATTTGGAATTGTTGTTCTTACATTGTGTTGCGCATCGCCCTTACCATAAGTTGGCCCTATATGCCAATTTGTTTTGGCCCTTTGTCTTGTGCGAGATTTTAGTGACTGACTTAGTTAAATACCAGCTAAAATCTGCATATGTTCATCTATATTATATTATTTGGACATGTACTAATCCTTACCTTCTTCTTTATCTACATGAAATGCATCGGAGCAAAAGGAGTAGTCTCATAGCGAGACTCATTATGCCTTCAATCAATTGAGGATTTGCATTCACCCTCATCCGTGTGTATCTTGCTATCTGCATCAGAAATTCCAACCTGCCGGCGAATGACATCGCCATTCCTTCGAGTCACCTCTTATCATTTTCTACCCCGCCCCCATTCATTTATTTATTGTAAATTATTTGTCTAACACTAGTTAATTAGCATTTAGAATAGTCCAACTTTGAATCAATAGCTAGAAATGAGTTTGACTTATTTACCTTAAATTAATTATTTTTAGGTTTGCCTTGCCTTGTTATAGTTATAACAGACCACTTAATACCCCACATCTGCATTATAAGCTAGGACATTATTTGCCAAGACGTTCTTAAAATCGTGTTACAAATTTCTATTAATACAGAATAAGAAACACGGTAGTTGCATAGTGGCCACATTGTCTTATTACAATAATATTACACTACCATGCTAAGCAATATATACCCTTTAGATAAAAGAATACTTGCATCTAATATAGTATCTTAATTGCATATTTCCTTTTCAGAACTAGCCTTAACGTTCATATATGAACTTAGCAAAAAAAAAAAGGAAATAAAATATTACTCTCCCGCTTAAACGTTTTAATACACCCCTTTACTTTTAAAGTTAATCCCTTAGCACCCTTTTAATATTTAAGCACCCTAGCACTACTTTGTTTACACTTAGCACTTTTAAATTGCTAGCACTTTTGTTAAGCGTCTTTAACCTTTAATATTTTAGCATCTCTTAGTATTCTTTCGCATATAGCACCTTTGCCCTTTTAGACTTAAGCACCTTTAAACATTTTAACATTTTTTAGCATTTATTTTATCTCCTAACATTTTATTAAGCAAGAGGAGCTTTATTTTGCATTTTTTCTTAAATATAATAATTACCCTAGGTTTGGCAGGACAACCGCAAGTTAGCGGATCTTAGAGGTGCCTAACCCTTCCTCTAGATTAATAAAGAACCCTTACCCAGAATCTCACTAAGTTTAGCAGACCATTAAAATGGAGTTAATGTTTTACTTTAAACTAGTTAAACATTTAGGTGTCCTAATTCACCCAATTAATTAGGTGGCGACTCCGCGAACCCTTAGCATTCTAGCAACCCTTTAGCATTTTAGCACCCTTTAAATTTTAGCATCTTTAGCACTTTTTATATTTTTAACATCCCTTTTAAAATTTAGCATTTTATTTATCTTCTAACACCTTTTATTTCAGAGCAGGGTTCGCATTTTTAAAACCTTTAAGCCTCTTAAACTTTATTAGCATTTTACTATTTATTTTCTAACATTTTGCATTTTAAGCAGGAGTTTAGAAAATAAATGCCGCATGTAAAAAGGCGCAGTAAATGGCGACTCGGGATACCATGGTCAAAACATTTGCGGGCTACTAAGCGGACTCAAATCGACTGTCCCGGTGTCGAGTTATGACGACATCGGGCTACCATGGTCAAAACTGGCGCGGGCTAACGGACTTAGCCGCCCCAAAGTCGGTCGAGTTATGATGACACCGCTGCAAAAAGTAAAAGAAAATAAGCGCTTGAACACAGGGTGTCTTGCTATGGCTTGTGGTGGTGGGGTCTACGGTGATGTGGAGCGTGTGGACCGACGCTTGAGGCCGCTTCTGCCAATCGATGGGAAGGTTGGCCCCCCAACAGATTGCCGGTTATTTGTAAGAAAATCCACGTTGTGCTCCTGCTCCTGCATGCTAAGACTTGAACAAACGGTTAGTGCATAACTGTTAAGACAAAAATGATGGTGAATAATTTTAAAAGTAATGCAACTGTGATTAGAAAAGGTTATCCTGCAAAATGCGATGCCTGCTGTGTTGATGCGATGCTGCAAATGCTGTGATTTCGCCCTTGCACGGACGTGTTGCGATTGTGAATGCGGATACGTTGTCCTTGCGTGAATCGCTCTCGTAGACTAAAGCTCAAGAAAGAGTTAGTGCATAAGCTGTTAACCAGAATAATAAAGCATGAATGAGAAAAATGCAATTTTGAGAACAGAGAGAAAGTCGCCCCGCAGATGCGATATGCGATGATGGCGTCGTTTGGACTTCTTTGTCTTCTTGGCGTCGTTGCATGGACTCGATTACGACGTTATCGCGACAAAGAGTCCACGCAACGACGCCAGAAGAACACGCCCGTCGAACGACGAATCGAGTCCACGCAACGACGCCAAAGAACACGCCCGCATAACGACGTAATCAGCAAGTCCATGCAACGACGCCAGCAGCAACACGTCCAGACAACGACGTAATCAGCAAGTCTACGCAACGACGCCAGCAGCAACACGTCCAGGCAACGACGTTATCAGCACAGCAAGTCTACGCAACGACGCCAGCAGCAACACGTCCAGGCAATTACGTTATCAGCACAACAAGTCGACGCAACAACGCCTAATTTTATGGTTAGTGACTGGACGGGAGGGTCAAAATTGGGTGTCAACAGCTGTCCCTCTTTGTATGGAGATGATGGAAGAATCTTCGGACAAAGACGTTGACTCATAGCCAATTTTGTCTCGATCTTCAGAATTGCGAAAAAACTTTGCCGCGTAGACGCGCCGACACAAAAAATCAAAATCTGTCCCAGTGTCGAGTTATGACGACACTGGGTTACCATGGTCTAAACACCAAGGCGGGCTAACGCGGACTCAAAGCTGTCCCAGTGTCGAGTTATGACGACACTGGGCTACCATGGTCAAAACGCCAAGGCGGGCTAATGCGGGCTCAAAATTTGTCCCAGTGTCGAGTTATGACGACACTGGGCTGCCATGGTCAAAAACACCAAGGCGGGCTAACGCGGACTTAAAGTTGTCCCAGTGTCGAGTTATGATGACACTGGGCTATGGTGCAAAAAGTAAAAGAATATAACTGGCTTGAACCTGGGGTGTACTGCTATGGCTTGTGGTGCTGGGTTCTATGGTGATGTGGAGCGAGTGGACCGACGCTTGAGGCCGCTTCTGCCATTCGTTGGGAAGGTTGGCCCCCCAACAAATTGCCCCGGTTCGCTGTAAGAGAAAATCCACGTTGTGCTCCTGCCCCGCACGCTAAGACTTGAACAAACGGTTAGTGCATAACTGTTAAGGCAAAAATGATGATGTATAATTTTAAAAGTAATGCAACTGTGAGTAGAAGAGGTTATCCTGCAAAATGTGATGCCTGCTGTGTTGATGCGATGTTGCGAATGGCTGTGATTTTCGCCCGCATGCACGCGTGTTGCGATTGTGAACGCGTATGTTGTCCCGCTGCAATTGCCTCGTAGACTAAAGCTCGAGAAAGAGTTAGTGCATAAATCGCTAAGACGTAATAATAAAGCATGCGTAAGAAATGCAATTTCGGAGTATAGAAATCGCCTGCGTGATATCTTGATGATGGCGCTGCCGACTTGTTGTCCGATAAGCGCCGCTTGGACGTGTTCTTCTTGGCGTCGTTGCGTAGACTTCTTGGCCGATAACGTCATTATGCGGACGTATTGCTGCTGGCGTCGTTGCATGGACTTGCTGATTACGTCGTTGTCTGGACGTGTTGCTGCTGGCGTCGTTGCATGGACTTGCTGATTACGCCGTTGTCTGGACGTGTTGCTGCTGGCGTCGTTGCGTGGACTTGCTGATTACGTCGTTGTCTGGACGTGTTGCTGCTGGCGTCGTTGCGTGGACTTGCTTTGCTGATTACGTCGTTGTCTGGACGTGTTGCTGCTGGCGTCGTTGCGTGGACTTGCTGATTACGTCGTTGTCTGGACGTGTTGCTGCTGGCGTCGTTGCTGCTGGCGTCGTTGCATGGACTTGCTGATTACGTCGTTGTCTGGACGTGTTGCTGCTGGCGTCGTTGCGTGGACTTGCGGCCGATAACGCCGCGTCGGACGGGCGTGCCGCTGGCGTCGTTGCGTAGACTTGCTATGCTGATAACGTCGTTACTCGGGCGTGCTTCTTTGGCGTCGTTGCGTAGACTTCTTTGCGGCCGATAACGTCGTTACTCGGACGTATTCCGGGCGCCGTTGCGTGGACTTCCGATCACGCCGTCGTTGTATGGACGTGTCGCCGCTCCTATAGAATAAATGCTCGCAAGCTAAGCTTGAGAAAAGCGTTAGTGTATACCGCTAAACGTAATGATAAATATGTGAGAAGTGCAATTTTAGGGGTAGAGATGTCATCCCTGATTATGCCTGACGAATACTGAGATGTTGCCATTGCACTGCAACTGACGAATTGTTATGATGCCTTTGTCGTGTGCGATGCGCGGGTTGCAAGTTTGACTTTATGCCCGAGTTGACGCGCTAGGTTTTGTTGCGGAACTCTGAACTTTGATTGCCGATTGTGGATGCCGCTTTCGCTGCCGCTTCGACGGACTTTGAATTTTGGGATTTTTGTCATATCTTACGCCTCTGCTGCTTTCTTTGCGAAGAAACTTCTTGCCGTATTTTCGCCCGGCTATTGCATTTGCGCTTTTGTTAATATGAAAAGACTGCGCTCAAAGAAAATTTGTGAGTTTTGGGGGTCGATTCAGATTTGACTTCGCCCTATTGTCTTGACATCTGCGTGCACAGTCGCTGGATTTGCGGCCGCATGCAGTTTCCTACATTGTCCCGATTTTGAGAAGGTGTCCGCTTTCTTCTTTTCGAGACCCTGCTTTGCTATAGGAACCAAGACAGTTCACTGTTCGCTCGGATGCCCTTGAATCGGTCGTCATTTGGACCGTGCCTTTGATCTTGTGAAATATTGATGCTCTGCCATTGCTAAGTCAAATACAAATCGACCTTTGGGGGGAGATGATAAATCTTTCTAAAAATGCAACAAACGGTGTTAGCATAAAGCACATAATTTGCGGGTATGTAGCAGATATATTGCATATAGCACATTCAAACGTTTCCTAACATGCAGGGGGGGGCTCTTTATGCCAGGGGTAAGCCTAAACGTCACTTATGCGAGATTATGACGGATTTGTCCAAGTCGTCCAACTATAATGCCTTTGTTGGAAATGGCGACCAAATGACGGTGCACTTTTCCCAATTTCAGCATGTCATGATTGGGTTTGGATTTGTCCGTCATTGCCACGCTACACATAATATGCTGGTTGGTCGTGGGTTCAGAAACCCGTCGACAAGTTTGGTGTCTTCCTAATTGTGGTGTCGATGCCAAGGACCGACCCACCTAAGGTAAATGCATGCATGCCCTAAAATAAGGGTGGTATAGCTCTATCTTAAGTTTCTAAGATTTGGCTTTTCTGGACACAAGGTTCCCGAGCGGACAACTCGAGTGAGAAGGCTACGCGACCACCGGTTGGACCGGATTCTCCGCGCAGAATACCAACTCTCTTAAATGTGGGTGTTTGAAAGAAATTTGCGGTCGCCAAGCACACCAAGCGAAGTGTGTGATAGTGTGAATTTTCCAGAATGGAAGAAATATGAGCGGAATGCCAGTTTAAGGAAAGCAGTAAAGCAAGTAGCAATTTAAAAAATAAATAAAACAAAATACAACACACAAAAAATAATTGTCAAATAATAACCCTAGGTCTGTTGTGGTTAAGAACCTAAAATCCCAAATGAGTCGCCATTTGTCGCGCCTTTTTGTAGCGGCATTATTTTCTAAACTCCTGCTCAAATAAAAGGTTAGAAAATAAAGAAAAAATAATAAAATGCTAATAAAGTTTAAGAGGCTCAAAGGTTTTTTAAAAAATGCTAAAAGGATGCTAAAATTGCAAAAGATGCTAAAGTTTAAAAGGGTGCTAAAATGTTAAAGGGTTGCTAGAATGCTAAGGGTGCTTAAAAGTGCAAAAGAATGCTAAAGGGGTTCGCGGAGTCGCCACCTAATTAGTTTGGGTGAATTAGGACACCTAAATGTCAACTAGGTTAAAGTCAACACTAACTCCATTTTGTATGGTCTGCTAAACTTAATGAGATTCAGGCTAACGGTTCTTTATTAATCTAGAGTGAAGTGGTTAGGCACCCTCTAACATCCGCTTAACTGCGGTTGTCTGCCAAACCTAGGTAATTATTATATTTAAGAAAAATGCAAAATAAAAGCTCCTCTTGCTTAATAAAATGTTAGGAAATAAAATAAATGTTAAAATGTTAAAATGTTTAAAGGTGCTTAAGTCTAAAAGGGCAAAAGGTGCTATATGCGAAAGAATGCTAAGAGGTGCTAAAATATTAAGGGTTAAAGACGCTTAACAAAAGTGCTAGCAATTTAAAAGTGCTAAGTGTAAACAAGGTAGTGCTAGGGTGCTTAAATATTAAAAGGGTGCTAAGGGATTAATTTTAAAAGTAAAGGGTGCTAAATGCTAAAATACTAAAGGTATTAAACGCCAAGGGGTGATTTAAAGTGCTAAAAGGGCTAGGAATGCTAAAGAATGCTAAGATGGTGCTTTATGGACTAATTATGTGTTCATGCAAAGGTTATTTATGAACTAGTTAGGTATACTGCTAGCTAAATTAATCTTTTTTTTAACCCGCGTACAATATTATATAAGAGGTGCTTTAAGATGATTCTTGAGAGTTTAGGAAGAAATCTGTTATGGATTTTAATAAGAAACAAAATGTTAGTTTTGTGATGCAAGTTAAATTACTTAGACATGCATGACAATCTTAAAAAACCAGTAAGTTAAGCGATGAACTTTAAATTACCTTCCCCACTTATATGTTTAAAGGCTTAATTGTTCTAGATATCCTAAATATTACAGAAATAGAGTAATTAAATTACAATAGACAAATAAATAAATGGATAGCAAGTAAGGAGAGGATGAGATTTAAGAATGCTATTTACGACGGATGACGACATCCTATTTGTTTTTCTAGGAATTCCTTGAAGCGGAGACGCAAATGCGGGTGCACATAGACGCGGGTTGCCATTTGAAGTGGCTCGTGATGAGTCTCTGATGCGCGAAATATGCACACACTTTTAAACGCAAGTGCACGTTATCGTATCAAGTAGTATAGTCTTAGATAAGACCGAATATCGTCCTCTGGGATTAGGGTTCAAGTACCAATTGTCTATTTTCTAGTATCTATTTGGTGAATTAATGAGTGATTGGTTGTTTATGACTAAGAATTATAAAAGCTAATTAAATATAAAGATTTAATTCAGATGTGATGAGAATAGGGCTTCTATGTATCCTTACTATCCGCTTATGTTACTTACTAATGCATTACTTATGGTGTTCTTCTTTTGGAGAAAGCAGTTTCTGAAATCGCTTTATACTCCCGTTAGGTTATATAAACACTCAACCCAGATTGTTCCTTACCTAACTTTCACGATAAGTGGTAACTCTATAGGAGGATTAAGCACAAAACCTAGTTGATCACACGCACAATGCGCAAAATTAGGGTTGTTAAGCCTCTCATCAACGCTTACAAATCTAATTGAGGTATTTTCATCCCCAATTCAAGACCGTCTACCCAACTTACAAAGATATTCACAATCCTCCTTTTCGTAACTGATTAGAAATCATATAGTGATAACTAGTTGTCAATTAGCTACCAAGAATTCAACTCAATTATTGGATAGATCTCTCAATAAGAATAATAACCATAAGCATGCATTACTTTATAACATAAGGTTCAAGAATTCAACATGTAAAGCCTATAAGAGAATTAGTTCCTAGCCATGAATATGACAAGAACTAATTCAAAGTTCATCATGCAAAAACTGAATTAAAGAAAAGAAAAAGAAAAGAAATTACTAATGTTTGGGTCTCCAATCTCCTAGGCAAGAAAACCTTGTTGTTTTGCAAGAAAGGGAACTCTTGAAAACTGCCTAGGGTTCTCCTTTTATAGGTTTAAAACGTCTCCTCTCTTTTTCCTGCAGGCCTGGCCCAAAAATCCGTCAAAAGACCTAATTTTTCCGCTGGCGCGCCTGCGCAGATAGGCGCGCGGCGCTAAAGTTCTGCAATACGGGTGTTTTGGCGCGCCCGATATTCGCTGTTCGAGTAGCGCGTACACAATCTTCGCGGCTTCCGGATGTTTAGCGCCGCGCTTTCGCCTTCGAGGCGCGCGGCGAATCTTCTGCAGCCTTCGACGAATAATAGCGCGCGCTGCCTCGCTTCGATCGCAGGAGGCGCGCGCAGTCCGGATTTCACCTCGTTTGCCACTTTCTCCGCTACTCTAAGACTCCTCTTTTTCCCTCTTTTCGCTCCTTTTCCGCCATTTGGCCACTTTAGCCACTTTGACTCAAAAGAAAGAAAATCTATCCTAATACGACACTTTGTATGTACAAAACGGAACAAAAGACTAACTAGACTGACTCAAAAGGTGTATATAAAATACACCGATCAGTCTCGCCGTGAGACTCTTCGTTTTGCTCCGATGCATTTCATGTAAAAAAAGAAAACAATAAGGATTAGCATATGCCTTATCTTTATCAAATTATAAATTAGCATAAGACTTAAACATATAATCACTGAATGTTCATGCAAGGAAAAACGATATGGGACAGCTTATGTATAACACAGGCTGAAGCTTCAAAGGGCCCAAGTTCCCTTATGCACAAATTGGGTTTCGCCCAAACCTTACATACAACCATAGCAGGATAGCCCATTTCTTTAAACACTAAAGGAGTTGGCTGGCCCATATATTCCCTTAATCATGGACTGACCCAACAGGCAGCACATAGGCACATATATGACTATATGAAGGCAATAAGAAATCGTATAACAGTGGGCAGGACCCAGATACGAACACCGCAGGGATATGCTCAATTTGTGATGAACCCACTTAACATAGATTCACAAGTGCAAATATCAAGCCAGGGGTATTTAGAGTTACATGAACATGATAAAGATTCAAAGGCAAACTAATACAAGTTCTTTAATTATCCAAGAGCAGACAGAGGACTATGTAAGCAGCTAGCAGATGGTACAAAGGAATAAGGACGGGCAGGTATGTAAGCAAGCACAAATCAGCCTCTAATATCACCCACGACACCCAACAGTTCTATCCGGCAGATGCGGGCCGGAGCAAAATAAAGAGGGGCCAGACCCATTTTTAAAACAGATTCAGGCTTTAAACATGCAGTTGTGATACGTACAGAGATATTCAGAGTTAGGGCAAAGTCAAATTTATCATTTTTGCAAAACAGTGGCAGAGGCCTAACTGCAACTGTGAGACCTCGGTAGACACTAGAACTAACATTTCTAGGCTCACATGGACGCCATGCGGGTTTCAAGATATCGCAGGTATGTGGTCTACTGATGTTAATAATAGATTCGAATCTACACATATTTCGACTACCAGTTGCAAAAAAAATCAGAGATAAGCATGCTACTGACATTCAGATAAGAATATCAATTCCACCTGACTAGAAGAGACCACTGCTAATGTATACCAAAACAGACTATAATGCCAAAACTCTACGCCATTTCAGACCATATGACCATGCAAACATATTATTTCAGCAATCAACTCGCACCTTTTGGTGATATTACAATACTGCGGCAAATAGACAAACATTTCCTTTATTCAATTTAGAACATACAAGATCTTAACCTATAGTATGCATTTATCGCTACATGGTGCAAACGGTAATTCAAAAGTAAACAGAGACACTAACAGAGAATATACGTAAATGGTTCAAGGATTCCTAGCATGCTTTGAGGACACATATGATATACATTTGATACATATCGAATCTACCCTACTGTTTGTGACATATCTAAAAATAAGGAAAATCAGGGGGAAAGTACATTAAGCAAAGCAGGATAACACATATTCCTAACAAGCAGTTTAGACATGTATACAACTAGGTAAGAGTTGAAGACACTTCTCATTCAATTAAACGATTTCAACATTAGATTACACTTGCGTATGCTGACTATATGAAACATGATTGTAAATCGAGCGTAGAATGTAATGATGGATTAATACAACCTAAACTGGTTCAAGTCTTGCGGCATGCTTAATGCATGTGATACCCGAATACTTAAATAATCCAAAAGCACACTAAACACGATATGACAATGCCAGCAAGAACAGCCAATACACATATAACAGGGAGCATACAAATTAGTATAGATATTATTCGACAACTTGACAAATAGTTATAACACATGACATGATGCTATAACCTTTTTAAAACATACAAAATAAACACCCAACTGAGCAATTAAATCAGGAGTCGACTGAAAATTATACATCACACCTCAGAACAGTATCCTAACATTTAGATATTATGCATCCATATTAATTAAAGCAGACTTATTCAATGTCATATTCCTACATTAATGAATACGACAACATGAATGAACTAACACATATTTAACACAAATCCATACACAAATACGAAATGAACAGAAGTCGAGGGAGTGGATTTTTACCTTCTCCGTGCAAATGACCCGGCAACAGACGGGCGTCGGTGCCACTCGACGTTTTGGGTTTGCGATGCGAATAGAAGGGTAAAGTTGCTTGCTGATTTTTTGGCTAGAATTGAGAGAGGGATTCAGATTACCTATTCTTGAGATGCTAATGGCCTAGGTACTGAGTTCTGTTCTAATGTGCTCTTCCTCTGTTGCTGTTGGACTCCTCTGAGCCTTCTCGTATATGCTCGTGGTTCGACCACGATTCGACCTATGTTCGATTAGCTGGCGAGTGTCCCCGCCGATGCTATAGGTCTCCCGCTCGCTTCCCGCCTATTCTCCGAAGTGCCTTTCGAATGTTCGTAATGCGTGCTCGCCGTTTGGCACCACCATCCGACGCCTCTCGCGTGTATCGATTTGTATTTATAACCATCATTTTGGGTTACGAGTTGGTAAGTTATCGTACCGCGATTTAGTGGCCTTGATTTAGTGCGATTTGACCAGATTTGGTAAGAAAAATGATTGAGGTGTTAAAGAGAGATCTTGGTTGCGAATGGTAAGCGGTGTTGATATGGTAGGCGATTCACGGATTCTACTACGAGAATCCCGATACGGGGTGTTGGGGCGAGGCGCGATCGATTTTTAGGTTTAGGGTTTCGCTCGGTGGTCCGTGTGGAAGAGAAGTGAGGTCTACCATCGCGTCAGCGAAGGGAAGGGGCGGGTTGGGCCTTCGCAGGTGGATTCGGATCGTGGACGATGGGAAAAAAAGAGTGAGGAAAAATAAAGCTTAGCGTGGGGCTCAAGGAAATAAAGAGTCATGGCCGGGCAACGTCATGGGGATAATGGGATTGGGCATGTCGCAGATGAAATGGGTCAAGAGCTGGGGTATTAGTTTTAGGATAGTTAATTAATTAGCTAATTAATTCTAGGTAAGTGTATTAATTAATTGGAGTTAGTTTTAAAGTATTAGGTATTTAATTTTAGGTGCTTAATTAGTTAATTAGGGGTAAATTGTTTAAATAGGTATTAATAAATTGTGCTTATTTAATTAGGTGCTTTATTAATTTAATTGTTATAAATGCGGGTGTGCCATTAGTGCTTAATATCTTAGAATGCGGCGTTATCATTTAAAATCTTATTATTGTGCATTATTGCGAAGTTAAATTAAAATTGAATTGAGTTTAGATTAAATTATTAAAATGCTAAATGCAAGTATGATATTAAGAATTATTTAAAGCTTTATAAATGCGACGCTATTAAATGCATGTATTAGATTAAATTGATTTTAAAATACAAATGATTGTGAAATTCTCTGGCGTATTAATAAATGCGGCTATGCTACTTGCCACGACGTCATTGCTAAATTATTTATTTTATGTATTTATTAATTATTTAAGAATTACGACAGAGCTTGAAATTAATTAATGCGGGCGCGAGACTCTAAATGCTTAATACTCTACGTAGAAAATGCGAAGTTATTATTAAATTGTTTATTTATGCCTGTATTTATGTTTTATCGCTGCACTTTATTATAAAACAATTATTAAAATTATTGTTCAAAATTAGTCTAATTTTATGGTTAGTGACCTGAAACAGTAATCGTGTTAACAATGAGCACCCACTAGCCCCAAAGAATGGCTCTCGAAATGGGTGGGAAGTGGCCTGGCCCAACAACCCCTATGTGTACTCTTCAACGAACAGTAGGCAGTGGCCAGCCCAACCCAGTTTCAGGTGTTTGAATTAGGTGTTCTCACGCAGTGTTCCACATCAACAATAAAGGTGTAAAGAATTACACTTTAAAAAAGTTTAGGAGGTAATAGGAACCCCGCAAAAATAAGACGTATTATAACAACTTCGGGTATAGTTCAAAAAGATAATAGTGTCTTATCCCTATAATTTGACTTTAAGATATTAATTTGATTGAGACGCCCCGACTTTCAGTAGACAAAGAAAGTTAAAAAAATTATATTAAGTTTCATCAAATAGCAGTGCTATATATCAATTTAAAATTAAACAAATATTTTCTCCTTCACAATTTATATGATACGAAGTTTAAAAAATAAAGAAAGAATTTTGAATCTTGCGGTTTAAAATAAATCAAAGATATTTGATTGTTTATAGATCATCTTATTAAACATAAAAGATAAAATTTAAAATTAAATTATTATCAAATAAAAAAATATCTTTTCTACGGAACTAAAACCGTGAAATACACTTTAGAAACGAAAGAGGATTATATTATTAGGAGGCGTCTGCCAAGAAAACATAAACGCATGTATACTAATCTTGGAAGCGTCATTCATTCCACTCTTTTTCTTTTTTAAATTGAGAGAGTAGGTGAAGGTTTGTTGAGCTTTCTATTTTTTATAATATATGGTTCCCTTAAACATCATTATAGCTGTACTTTATGCATCCAACATGATATCGCCTGTTATATTTCTTGCTATAACAGGTCAATTTTTATTTATTTTTTAAATAATCAGTTTCACTTATTATGAATAATTATTTATAGTTGTTTATTGTGTGATATGATAATGGTAAAAAAAAACACCATCAGTATTTTGGTGTGCAAAAGGGGATGAATCTGAGATCAAAGTTATATACTTTTTGTCTTTGAGTGTCATCACGATCTAAGCATAATATTGACATGCCAAAAAAGAAATTATTTCATTCGTTTCAATTTATGTTTTATTTGTGTGTGATATTTATATAGTTATATATTATCTCGTTTTACGTAAAAAGTAAAATTTAAAATTAAATTATTATCAAATAAATAAATAAAAATTGGACGAACTAAAAAGGTAAATGAATCATTATTTTTTAAATAGAGAAAGTACATTTTAACGAGAAGTTGTCATAGCTTATCAATTTTATATTCCATAAAAGAGAACCATAATATATAAGTAGATCAATTTTTGTTTCCAATTAAACAAAGAAAAGATTCCATCGCTAATTAATATGTGCTGCTTATAAAGCAGATTCGTGATGACAGATTGTCGTGAAGGTACTATTCTTACACCTATATTAATTTATATTTAAGAAGGTGAGCTGAAAATAGACGGTTCATGAGAGTGTGTTTGGTACGAAGTATTTCTAATTTTTTCATGTTTGGTTGGTCAAAATGTCTTAAAAAACATTTTTCTTATGAACAAGTTTCTTAAAAATAAAGAAAATGACTTACGATAATGAAAATAGAAAAAAAAAATCATAAGTGACATTTTAAGTTTATTATTACTTTCCCACCCAACCAATGCCCCCAACCCCCTTCACATCATTTTTAGTAGATTACATATAAATGCTTTTAAAATAATTTTTTTACTAATCTATCAAACACTAAAAAAGGAGTAAGAAACTTTCACACCTCTTTGAATTGGTTTTGTGGGAGATCAAGTAGTGAAATGTTTTAATTTATTATAGCAAATATCATGTTTTATTTTTTAACTATGTTACTAATTTATTTATTATTAACGATATTATCTATTTATAATTAACTTTTAGCTGAAGTAATAGTGGAATTTTTTATCAATATAAAAAGTTAAACTTCATTATTTTCCTTAATTAGTTGAACTAAAATGAGTAGGGACAGTTCAAGGAATCAAACAATTACGCCATTTTGTTTGACTATATGGCAGACACATGAAGCACATGTGTTCTTTTTTACTCCTGTAAGGGGAATTGTCGCACTTAACTATGGAATAAATAATTTCAGCAAAGAAGAACAGAGGTAAACTTAAAGACAGTAAGGAATGTTCCCAAAAATGTTCTGTGACATGAACTGGAACATTAACAAAAACGCAGAACTAAAAACTGAATTTAAGATGCAGCGGAAATAAATCAAGGACACCCAAGATTGTTTTTCATAAGTTATATAATTTTATATAAACTTATAGTGGTCTCATGACCAAAAATTTATTGTATAAAAATTATACAATCTTACAAATCCCTTGAAAATGAATAGTAATCCGTAAACCAAAAGGGATTAAAAAGAAGTTAAATCCTAACTTCTAAGCCTGAAAAATCTATCTAAGATAGAAGTGAAAAACACCCTATTACAATTGCTTTGAGTTGAAAGAACAAGTATAGATCTAAGAAAGCAATTCGTAATTTTGAACAAGTGTAATCACAAAAACAGGCTGCTCGATCCAGCTGTTTTGAGGCAATATTTGAGACGCCTCGATCCGAATTTACTGTGGAAAACCGGATGATTAAACCTTGGAGTGAACCTCTATTTATAGTGAGAGTCCACCCAAGAGGCTCCTTGATTCTCTGGAGGTTGAGCGAAAGGGTTGGTTGGAGCCGTTTTAGCCTTAAAACTCTCACCAGATTTGACTTTGTCTTCCCGAGAACGCTCCTTCCGCATGCACTCTCCTCGACTTGGTCTTGTCAAGTACTATCGTGTTTCCCTTAGCTCCTAACCAAGCCAAACATTCACGTGATAAAATCTTCTCAGCTTCAGAATCTGCTCCGTGAAGATAGGCAAAACTTATGCCAGAAATGTCCTTCCAGATGTCACGACATTTGGGATGACATTTTCCTGTTTTTACTTTAACACCAAAAAGAGACATGTTACGGAAAATGTTAGGACACAGAACCTAACACTAACAATCTCCCCCTTTTTGCCTTTCTTCACAAAACTAAATAGTTCGATTTTATCATCGCAAATCTCAACCTTTAACTCAAATAAAGACGATATATACATTATGTGCGATAAGTTACTCGAATCGAGTAAGATGAATCACAGTATACATTTAAAGGATTAATGACAAAACCATCAATATACACATAAATGATAGAATAAATAGCAATATATAAACAGAATTAAAATGTCTCAAATTGTCAACCCAAATAACTACAGTCCACAAATAAAAGTATTCAACAACTGCTACTCAGCAGCCTAAACACAGCAACACAACCTCAGAGCTATTTCATTTCCAGATGTCTTCTGGTTTCATCTCCCCCTGCATCAAGATCCTCCGGTTTGCTCAACATTCACTCGCTACCGCTCCCCGACTGCACTCCATCTCCCTTTTGGGAAGAAAGCAAAAATAGTAACGCTCTCAGCTTCCACTGTGGCTTTTCGCACCGTCCACTCGCGATCCGGGCATCGAGCTTTGCAATCTCGCACCAGCCAAGCAGAAGACGATCGTGAGATGTTACCGAGACGTTCGGGACATTTCGTAACACTAGCACTTCCACCGTATTCGCCCATGGAAGATCAATGACTCGCTTCGCTTCTTCGTGATCGCCTGATTAACGACGATACTTCGTTCTTTCCAGAGCAGATCTCGCCAGGGGCTTGAAATCCCTGTGAGGTTAGTACCTTAAAGATCAATGAGGGAAAGGGAAGGATGATACCTGTGTCCTTTTCTGCCATATTTACAATCTGTTGAAAGATTGTTTTTCCTATATCAACACTTAAACCTTTTCCTATTTTGTATAGGAACAATGCTTGTTCAATTGTTACAATTGATTTGTTCAAAGAACACAACCAATTGTATCATTAACTTGTGCAAAACAGCAAATAAGCGCAAAGAAGTCCGACGTTGACACCTTGAAATCCATTTCTTCACAACTCCACTGAGATATGAAATCACTTCATCCCTATCATTTATCACTTCCCGCTCGCCTCTCATCATCATTTACTCTATTCAAACATTGATTAATTGTAGTCGGTGTGAAGTCATAAAATTTGTTATGAGAAACACTTTCCCAAAGTTTTTCGACTTGGGTTTCTATTTTGCTTGTTAGATTTGCATAAAATAACTTCACTACCTTGTCTACATAAGGACATTTGTTATTTATCGAGTCTAGTAGATTTCTTGAAGTGAAGAAATCCACCGCATCGTGACTACTACAAGACGCAATGTCCAATACCTTCTCGGTTCGAATGGCTCGACCGGCCAACCAAGACCAATGTTTTGAGTGATCGGGTCGCTAAAAATTCGTGAGAGAAAGCGGGTTACCTCGCACGCAGATTCGAGCCATCGCTTGTTAGACTTGACACCGAATCAAGATGATTCGTAAGATGTCACGACATTTTCTCGTGACATCTCGGCGAGTTGTTGATGATTTTGTTTCCGAAGTATGACCGCATTTCTTGAAATAAAACTTATTCGCAGGGTGTCGTCGAATCTCATCTTCTCACCGGATTCTCGCAGACGCGGCGTGAAGCAGTGATTCCGGCTGGGACTCACCCGAAAGCGGTCTTTTCTGAATCCAGAACCGAGTCAAGAGGAGGAGTTCTTGACTTCTTCCTTTTCGCGGAGGATTCACCATCGCCAAAGGCCTTCTCAAAGTTTCTGACCGATCGCGAGTGGAAAAGCCGCTGATTTGTCCTTCGTAGGACTAAACATCCGAGGTTTCCTCTAAGTTGATAGATTATTTGTTTCCCGGATAGGCGATTTCTAGAGGTTCTCGAAAGCACTTATCACCAAACTGCGTACAACGCGACTTGTGCTCATCGGAGAGTGCTCGACCGTGGTGACATTTTCTGATACGGGAGACATCCATCGGAGAAGCGAAGAAGAGAAGGAGAAGTTAGGGTTTTCCGAGGTTACTGGAACGGGAGAGGCCATATGAGATGTGTTGTGCGAGGGGTTCATTGTGGGTAATGAGCTAAAATTTTGTTCCCGCCCCTTTTTTTTTTTTTTTTTTTTTTTTTTTTTTTTTTTTTTTTTGGAGGAATTTTGTTTGGAAGTTAGAATTATTATTTTAGTGAAAGGGTATTTATAAAATTGGCAAAAAATATCTACATAAGTGATTAAGTTCTATACAAAGACTAGTTCCTACGGTTTAGAGGTTGTTTCAAAATAGACATCAAAACCAAGAGAAATTTTTCAACAAAAACCAACTCAACATTAATCGACAAAAACTGAAACTGAGTGTTATCGTAAATGTTAGCACATTTTGTGTAACACGAGTCATTTTTCTCATAGAACAGCAGCCAAGAACTAAACATGACACTTTATGTAGTTTTGTCTCTAAATTAGTGGAACAATGTATATTGAGTCCAAATAGATAAGATCTTGCCTATCATTATAAGTATGTTGATACTCCTATAGAATAGAACCAGATCAATTTTGTGGCTTTGCCCAACATTTTACAATTGCCGAGGAATTTAAGGCTTTGCCTTATTTTTTGATACTCCTTTTATGATTTTTATATCATCGCAGAACGGTATCATTTTAAAAAGGTGTTCCTTTGAGAAGTCATGACGTTAGGAAACACAAAACAACTTTAACATTTACGAAAGAATAGTTTCAGATTTTACATCGGATGAATGTTACCACAAATGTCGTGACATTTTGATAACACACCCCAAAGAAGTTGTTGATTTTTATATCGAAGAGACCGAGAGAGTTTTTCAAGTTTGAAAACCTCTCACGATCTAAAGCTTTGTAAAAATATCAGCTAGTTGATGAGAAGTGTCAACATAATCGATTCTAACTAGTTTTTCAACCAAGTCTCAAGAAAGTGATGCCTTATATCTATATGTTTTGTACGAAGTGAACCGGATTTTTAGATATATCACGGCACTCATATTATCACAAGACAAAACTAAGATATTTTTTGAAACACCATAATCGTCTAACACGTGGTCTTAGCCATATTAATTGAGAACAACAACTCCCCGCTACATATTCGCATTCAAAGAAATGAGAGCGAGACACAATTTTGTTTACGATCGCATCAGAAACTAAGTTATCGCAAGGTAAAAACATCCTCCACTAGTACTTTTTCTATCTTCCACATCCTCAAATTTCAATCCGAGTCACTATATCCTATTAGATTAGGATTAAAGTCTTTGAATACCAAATTCTAACTCACACGTGCAAGAACATATCTTATGACACGCTTGACAAAGATTTAAGCTGGGAAATTTTAGTGGCATGCTTCGAATCGCACACACACAAACACTAAACATAAGATCCGGACGACTCACGCGAG